>OX422207.1:487816205-488071205 GCA_949130495.1 Sambucus nigra | reverse complement strand
TTTTGAGTTTGAGATTGAGCAAAATGTCAATTTAGATATTGGGGGTGATAGAGGGGAACAATGTGTTACATTAAATTCGGATAACAGTGATAAAGATTTCAACCCTCAAGTGAGGGATGACCTAAAGCCAAAAATAGGTCAAGAGTTCCAAACCCTTGACGAAGTGAAGATTTTTTACAACGCATATGCAAAGGTGGCCGGGTTTAGTGTTCGTAATTGGACTGAAAAAAAGGATATTGAGAGTAAAAGAATTATAAGGAAGGAGTATGTTTGTTTCAAACAAGGAAAGGGCAAGATTGTAGATATTCCAGGGACTTCTAGACGTCGGGGTTCAATTAGAGAGGATTGCAAAGCAAAAATTGTAGTTTCGATGCATCCTACGTCGGGGTCATATGTGGTTATTTCATTTGTGGAGGGTCATACCCACCCGTTGTCTACGCCAAGGAAAACCCATTTTTTGAGATCTCATCGGAGCATATCGAGTTCCCAAAAGTGCTTAACGCAACAACTTGGAATGATCAATATACCACCTCACTAACAATTCAACTTTCTTGGAGTGCAAGCTGGTGGATTTGAAAATATCGGGTTTACGCAAAAAGATTTATACAACCAAGAGAGGGATAGGCGCAATGAATTGAAGGGGCATGATGGAGATATGTTGCACGAGTTTCTTAAACTAAAAGAAGAAAATAATCCATCTTTCACTTACAAAATTGCAACAGATAGTGATCAACGAATTAAGCATTATTTTTGGGCTGATGCAATTAGCAGACGAGATTATAAGTGTTTCGGTGATGTAGTAATATTTGATACCACATATAATACCAATCGGTATGGTATGATTTTTGCACCACTTGTGGGAGTGAATAACCATGGGCAGACTATCTTATTCGGTTGTGCTTTTCTTAGTGATGAGACTGTAGATTCATTTATTTGGCTTTTCAATTGTTTTTTGGAAGCCATGCCGAGCGATGCACCGAAGATGATTATTACCGATCAAGATCCGGCAATGACGAGAGCAATATCAGAAGCCCTCCCACACACCTATCACAGGTATTGCAGTTGGCACATATTAATGAAATTTCCTGAAAAAATTGAATCTTTGAAATTTAAGGCCTACTACAAAGACTTTTCTGATTGCATATGGAATTCTGAATTGAAGGAAGAGTTTGATGCTAAATGGATTGATCTTGTTGAGAAGAGTGGTTTAACTGACAATAAATGGCTCCGTTCTATGTTTGAAATTCGTTCTCAATGGGTTCCGGCATATGTGAATCATATTTTCTCCGCTGGAATGTCAAGTAGCCAACGAGCTGAAAGTGCCCATTCATTTTTTAAAAAATATGTTTCAAAAAAGAACTCGCTTGTGGATTTTATGATCCAATTCGGTAGGGGGCTTAAGCGTCGACGTCATGAAGAGTTGTATGCTGATCACAAAGACTTGACCGAGAAACCGAGACTAAAAATATTTCATGACGCTTTGGTGCAAATGGTTGATATTTATACATATGAAATATTCTATAAATTCCAAGATGAGATGTGGGATGTAACGAGTTACAAGTTTGAACCGGTGAAGGTGGATGGAAGTAAACATGTCTATTCTATTCGAAGGAAGACCGGTGAGACGAATAAGGTATGAGAAATTATTTACGACACTGATTTACAATTTGCCTCGTGTCCTTGCAAGATGTTTGAAAGCGCTGGGATCCCATGCCGACATGTTTTGGCTTATTTGCAAAAGTTTCATGATATTGATGCCTTACCGAGCCAATACATTTTGAAGAGATGGACAAAATCAGCAAAGTTAGTCAATACTTGCCCCGTTGATGCTTGTGGGATCGATATAACAGATGACAAGTCATATTTTCTTCAACGGAGTCAACTAATACAAAGGTCTTTGGATGTCGTTGATACGGCCCTCACTAGTTCGGAAGGAATTCAGATTTACAATGAAGGTTTGGACGGCATACTTGAGAAAATAAAAAAAGTTGTTTGTATTGGTTCGAATGCAAAAGTTGTTGTCAAACCAAGTGTTGGCGTTTCAGTGAACATGAGTTGTAATTATGGTAATGTTTACAAGGAACCACAAAAAGTGAGAGCAAAAGGATGTGGTAAAAGGCTTAAAGGAGGGAAAGAAAAAGCAATGGGTAGAGTAAAAAAGTCTAATGTACGCCGGTGCAATGGGTGTGGCATGGTTGGACAGTCGCATGATAAAAGAAATTGTCCGTTGATCAATAACAGGTAAAGAAACATTTATTTAGCATTGTATTTATTCATTTTTTGAGTTAGTAAACATAACTAATTTATCAATTTTTTTTATTTTGTAGGACCGGCGATGGCCAAGGAGGAAGTGAATACGAAGAGAGTAGTTATTCAACAAGTTGATGCAGAGTTGTATTAAGTGGTCTTTTCAGTTGTATCGAACTTCAGTTGTATTAAGTGGTCTTGTTTGTAATGATGCAGAGTTGTATTAAGTTGATTTCAGTTGCTATTTCAGTTGTATCAGTTGAGGCAATTGGTATTGAATCAGTTGTATTAGTTGTATTGAATCAGTTGTATTAGTTCTATTGAATCAGTTGTATTCAAACAGTTGTATTAGTTGTATTGAATCAGTTGTATCAGAGTTGTATTAAGTTGATTTCAGTTGCTATTTCAGTTGTCTTTTGAGTTGTATCAAAACAAGTTGCAGTTCTAGCAGTTGAGGCAGTTCTAGCAATTGAGGCAATTGCTATCAGTTGCTATTTCATGCTATTTCAGTTGTATCAGTTGAGGCAATTGCTATTTCAGTTGTATTAAAGAAATTGCTATTTCAGTTGTATTGAACCATGTGAAATAGTGGTCTTTTGAGTTGTATCAGTTCAAGTTGCCTCAGTTGCTATCTCATGCTATTTCAGTCTTTTGATTGATTTTATGAAGCTTCATCAAATGATTTACCTGATACAAAACAGAGCAAACATGAAGAGTACCTTCATCATTTGTTCACTTGTTCCTATGGAGCCACATATACCAACAAAGAATACATGGGATGACTGTATTGATGATAAAGTTAGCCTTCTGACCATAAAGACACCATTGGAATAATTGAATTCTGACACCCCTATTACTCTCTTAATCCATACTCCTGAGTGATTTTATACCAAACTTAAGAGGCTACATCTCTTGACTCAAAGATGCAATCTATAAACTCCTCTACTGGGGTAGCACAACGCTGACATTTAGATGAACCCATAATACCAATTGTCATGATCTTATCATCAGTATATAACAGGTTATTCAACATTTTCAATATAAAGACTGAAATTTTAAGAGGAATTTTTTATGCCAGATTAACTTTGAGTTGAACTGTGATACTCCTTTTGATCTGCATATCTCTCATGCTAATGAGATTATGAATACACCAGTGCAACAAGGCTTTCATAAAACTGATACAGTTGCTATCTCATGGTTGTATTAAATCAGTTGCTATCTCATGCTATTTCAGTTCTAGCAGTTGAGGCAATTTCAGGTGTATCAGTTGAGGCAATTGCTATTTCAGTTCCCTCAGTTGTATCAGTGGTCTTTTCAGTTGTATTAAATCATGTGTATCAGTTGTATTGAATCATGTGAACCAGTTGCCTCAGTTGTATTAAATCATGTGAATCAGTTTTGGCAACATTGAATGCAGTAAAAAATTGAAATTTGGACATGTTGTAGAAGTGGTAACTGCAACATTGAATGCAACTGCAATAAATTGGTAGAAATTGCAACTGGAACTGGTAATAATAAATGCAAATTTCATAACATAATTGAAACTCGATATTCATTACATAACCCAAACTGGATGTACATTACATAAGACTGAAGTTTCACATTACATTGAGTAGTCAATTTCCTAAATCGACATCTTAAAAATAATATTTGCTACAATTACAACCAGAATACAATTGAAACGGAAATAAAAATTGTCAAACTTCGTCTCCCATCCATCAATTTTTTTGGCAATCTTCTTCTCTAATTTGTCGAATTTCTTCTCCACATCATCAATTTTTTTGCCCAACTTCTTCTCCATTTCATCAATTTTATTGCCCACCTCCATTATTTTCGCTATAAGATCGCCATATTCAATTTCAACAACATTCTTGTTGTCAACCGATTTTTGGGAATCCACTGATTTTCCGGTGTCAATCCAACGAAAAAACCCACAAGATTTGATTTTATAATTAGGGCACGCAACAAAAAGTCGGCCCGGATTCCCCGACGTCTTTGATGTTCGCATTTCCGCACGATCTCCACAGTGACATAATATATGGGAGTTAGATGAAGTTTTAGGCGACTCCATATCCTGAAAATTGAAGACATATTTATCAGAAAATAAATAACCCAAACATACAAAATAATAAAATCTCTATTTATACCATTTTAAAATTTTAATGACATAATATATGGGAGTTATACCATTCTGGGGTTATTTATACCATTTCATACAAATTACCTGCTTGCTCTTTACCTGATTTACATGGGATACCATTCTAGGGTTTAGTTCGTCCAGAATGGGATTAAAGAATGAGATTGAGTTCAAGAATACAACTTAAGTAATGAGAAGGAACGTACAAATTAGTTAAAGAATGACAAAAAAATAGTTAAAAATTCAGAGATTGAACCCATACCTGTCGTTGGATTAGTAGCAGACGGCAGCCCTGGGTGTGTTGGGGTTTTTCTATGAGGAAGAGAAATGTCGTTTGAGGATTTGGTTGTCTCTTTGGTGAGAAATGGGTTTTGGGGTTTTACATTTCCTATTTCTATTTGGAAGGGCTGCCCGTTTCTATTTCTGGGATTATGGTGCGCACCAGGTCCGCACCAAATGGTGCGCACCTGAGCCAATCTCATATATATATATATATATATATATATATATATATATATATGCTCCTATTTTTAAAGGTCTGCGCCACCGGCACTTAATGACACCTCTACTCACTTCAAACCGGCACTTCGGAGGATCCAAATCCCATTTATCCAATAGTCTCTTATTTTCAAAGGTTCGCGCCAAGGGCACCCCATGCCACTCCCGTGGATCCAATACCCATTTATTCAAAAGTCTCTTATTTTCAAAGGTCCACGCCAGCGGCATCACATGTCACCCCTGCCCACTCCAAATCGGAGCTCTGATGAAAGTCGTTGAATCTCCAACAATGGGGAGAAAAATTGGATGCCGCTAGCGCAGAGTTTTAGATATAAGATAATATTGGAAAAAGAGGGTTTGGATCCACCGGATATATATATATATATATATATATATATATATATATATATATATATATATATACTGCGTGATATTACCACAGTAAATGTTACCGTCTGTTTGTAACAATGTCACATATATAAAACTGTTTCATATTCTAGTGCATACAATAAAGTTTACTGTTTGTGTAATTTTTTTTCTTTGAAATTTTATAGGTTTCATAGATCTTGTTTGATAGATCTCGTCGAGCAGATTTCAAAAATAGTAATTTTGCGAAAAACGGATTTGTGAATCAAAAGTTATGATCATTTTAAGATTAAAAAAAAAAGTCCAACCACTTGTGTAACTTCCTAAAAAAAGTTACGGATGATTGATTTTAAAAAGGTTAAAATTGTGAAAAAATTCCCTAAAATGTTAGAATATGACCTATATAATTATTGAAAAGCCAATAGGACTTATATGTATATTAACCCGATAAATGAGACTTAAATATAGTTTTCTCTATAATATAAGCTTTTAGCATGATATATCATGCATGCATGACAAGCTTTTAGCATGATATATCATGCATGCCCATGGATGCATGAAATATATGCATGTTATGTAGCATAAAACATGTAAAAATATCATACATAAAAAGCTAAAAATATCATACTTTTATATATATATAAAGTTTTTTCAGGTTATGGATGCATTACAAAGTTCTATAGTCAGTGGAAGACTGCATTTCAATGTACATCCATATCTCTCCCCTTCCTACACCCACAGCCACACGAAATAGTATTGTACTTTGAAAGACTCAGTAAGTTGTGTGGTCAGGCAAAAACCTAATCACTTACAACTATGAAAAGTAAAATGGGTTTTTTTTTTTTTCCTTTGGTACATATCATGAAGTGTTCGGCCAGCTTACGCGCATTTAGATTAATCCTCATTCGCGATTTGTGGTTTTTACTGATCAAACATTATTTTGACAATACCAAGAATCGAACTGAAAACCAGATCCAATCCACCTATACGAGTGTCTCAGTGACAATTTTATATAATTTTATATCACTAGAATCAAATGATAATTAGATTGCGATACAATATAATTTGTATTTAGTAAAAAGTCCCTCACAGAAAAAATGACTGCCTCATTGTGTGAATGTATCATTCTGGTTATATGACTATCATAACTCTGCCGATTTGACTATTACTTCCTGCTCATTATATAATTACACACTAAACGAAGATCAGTAGTTTCAGTTAATCTACTTAGTGAATGGAAATTTAACTATAATCTGACTTTTACATTTGAAAAAGAAAAACAAGTCCATTGCATATAATATGGCACTTAGTTTACGATTTGCTGAACTGATCTATTTAGTCCAGTGAACAAATGATTTACTTTGCAACGCTACAACAAACCAAAATAAATAAGTATATATCAGCGAATTCAAAAACATCTGAATAAAGTGGCAATACTAGTAGAGTATCACATCACAGGCATTTCAACGTTACTTCAGCTTTACCACTTATCAATCATAGTGGGATATGCTACTGTCATTATTCTTAAAACTTGTGTGAAAAATGCAATCATTTGCTTGCTCTACATAATTTTAATGTAACAATGACTAGGAAACCCCATCCTACCATTATATGGCACTGATTGGTGCATAAGCCACAGGAATGGGTTGTGATACCTAATAATCAAAATATTTTTTAGGAGAGATCAAGTATAGTATATTATTTTGTGATGTATCTTGTGCAAGTGGTCATTGAGTCATCGATTTCTCATATAGTATTTTCCCCTTGTAGAAAAGGGTTCCCTTCCCTAACCTCTTCTTCCTATTCCATTACGTCACCGGGAATTGTTGGCTAAGAACAACTAACTGTAGAAACCATCTTAGAATGGCGTGGTTTACAAAACACCAATTTAAGATTTACTTGTTAAACACCATTTATTTAATTTGCTTCTTCCAAAACATTATACCACTTAAATAATTGTACTCCCACAGTACAAACACTCACTCTCTCTCTCTCTCTCTCTCTCTCTCTCTCTCTCTCTCTCTCTCTATATATATATATATATATATATATATATATATATATAGTCTTGCTCTTGTACGGACTAGTTCGCATTTTAAGAATGCGGACCAGACATATGTCACCTGGCGGTGACCCCAGAAAAGAGAGAGAGTATGCCTATAATTTAGGCGATAATTTCTAGGGGAACCGTTAGGTGACACATGTTCGGTCTGCATAAAAGCATTATATATATATATATATATATATATATATATATATATATATATATGTTATTTTCTTGGACGTTAGTTCGCTGAAGTGTATATATATATATATATATATATATATATATATACACACTTCAGCGAACTAACGTCCAAGAAAATAACATAATATATGTATACATGTAGTATGCCCCTCCCCATAGCTTAGTTTTCTTGATCCACCACTGTATATATGGGTTTGTATCTTGTATTTGTCCATGAATACATATATGTGATACTTCATGATTACAAAACATGCATCATCTTTCAATCGTCTTACTCTCAAATGAGAAAAATGGGGGGCCCAACACAACCTTTTTCCTATCCTATAAAATGCCTCCTTGCCTCAAGTTTTCCTCCGCCTTTGAACAACAACTTGTTCTTCTTAAGCTCCCCCTTAAAGGGTCCAAACCATGCAACCCGGTGAGATTACAGACCTCCATTACATATCTCCTCTAAACCCAGATCACTTCAGCTCGACTCAGAATAATAGCACCACATTTCAGTTTTACGACCCATTACACCATCTTCAGATCACTCCTCAAGTAGTTCAAGAATTTAACCCTCAACAAACAAGCTTCAGCAGTAACTCAACCTCTGATGAAGCGGATGACCAAAATCAAAGCATCATCAACGAGAGGAAACAAAGGAGAATGATATCTAACAGAGAGTCCGCGCGAAGATCACGCATGAGAAAACAGAAACACCTGGACGAACTCTGGTCTCAAGTTGTTTGGCTAAGAAACGAAAAAAACCAACTCCTGGATAAGCTTAACCATTTCTCGGAGAGCCATGATCGGGTCCTTCAAGAGAACACTCAGCTGAAACAAGAAGCCTCTGATCTACGCCAAATGCTCGCTGATATGCGGCTTAATAGTCCTTACTCTACGTTGAGTGATCTCGATGAAGCCCCTTGCAACACGCCCTACCTTACAATTGAATCCTCAAACCAATCCATCACGACCTTTACAAACTTGCACGGTTGAGATGACCACAGCCGTCATTTTATTTTTCCACTTGTCTCTATTGTTTTATGTTTCTATGGTACTTAATAAGTTTTTAGTCGAGCTGTACGAGATGTGAGGGAAATAGTTCAATAACATCTTTAACTTCTTATGCATTCTTATGATACGCATATCAAACTTCTAACATATTTCAACATAAAAGGGTTAAGATGCTTCTAGATTCTGAGATTTAAACCTTTCCCTCAACTAGATTAAACATCTTTAAATGGATCACAGATCGAAAACACACAAGGTAATATGGGAACTGACACTGAGCATCAGAGACTCCATCGGAACCTATCTTTATAGATTGTATTAAAGCACCCTACAGTTTATACAAAATTCACCTATAAAACGGATCAAATTATTGAAATGTTTATCAAATATTATTATAATGATGAATAAGATAAAATTTTATATATTATGGGCAAAAACAGGAAGTACTATTTCTGTCAGGTGAAGTACCAAAGATTGAGGTTTAAATGCCAATCTGTATAATAACGAGTTGATCAGGATATCAGAGTCAAAGGGTTGTCAATGGAACTGCTGACTCATATGTATGTAATGATAAATGATGTAACAAGAGAAGCGTGTGAAAAGCTTTTCATTGAAGGCCCCAAGTACCAATGGCCAGAGCTTTCTCTGGGAGCCTGATAATGTTCCATTTTAAGCAAGCAATTCACTCAGCATAGTGAGCTGGCGAGCAAGTTGTCTATTTGATTTTACAAGCGAAATTAGCAGAAAAAATAATGGCCGACATTTCATATTTATGTTGTTGAAATATATACTTGTACTTTGTAAGCTTGCTGATGATGTGTTTCATTATTATTACTTGGTTGATAATAATTATATGTACTTGATTATTATTACGGCGTTGATAATGGTTAGATAGTCGTTAAATGTGTGCTTTAGGAGTATTTATGTTAATTTTGTTTCATCATATTGTGTGGTTGTATTTGATTTTCTTTATACATAAATACACATCATATGTGAGTTTTCGAATCTTCAATTAACAAGGAAAATAAAAAGGGAAGCTTATTAATTGTATTTGTGATAAGTTAAGTCGTAAGAGTATTTTTTTCTTTGTACTATTATTTGAGTATCAAATAAAAGATCTTTGAGTGTTGAGTGCTTATTTCTAATAAAGTAGTATCAGAGCGAGACGCCAAGCCGTTTGATCGAGCCATCGAGCGTTGACAAATAGGTTGACAACTGACTTTCATAGTTGACTTTGACTATTTGACTTTGACCAAATCTTTGGTTTTTTGGTCGGGTTCCTCTTAAGATTTTTGACGTTTCGAATCTATCTGTAGAATCAAAAATTTCAAATTCTCACAACAACTATGGTAAAGGGTGTTATGGTGTCCTTCTAGGTCCCGACATTTAACAATAACATGATAATTAGAGTATCAAAATGATTTGAGGGGTTTTTGGGTGCACACGATGTTTTGAAAGTCGTGGAGAGAGTTTATAGTGAGAGAAAAAATAAAGCTGCCTTAGACAAAACTCAGAAGAAGAGGTTGAAAGACTCAAGAAAGGGAGACAAGAAAGCTCTCTATTTCATCTATCAAGCATTAAATGGTAATGATTTTGAGAAGATTTAAAGAGCAATCTCCGTCAAGCAAGTGTGGGAGGGGCTGCAAACCTCTTACGAAGGAACTGAAAAAGTGGAGAAGGTTTATCTTTAGACTTTAAAAGGTGATTTCGAAACTCTACATATGAAAGTGTTCGAGCCTATTTTCAATTACTTTTCTAGGATCTTAGTTGTTTCCAATCAACTAAAAAGAAATGGTGAGAATTTAGATGATTTGTCAATAATGGAAATGACACTCCTATCATTTGATCAAAATTCGAGTACATCATTGCGACGATTGAAAAACACTAAAGAATTAAATGAATTGACCACTAAACAACTAATGGGGTCATTATAAGCATACGAAGAGATAAAAGAAGAAGAAGCAAAAATTTGTAGAACAACTCCTCAAGTAGGAGCTCCATTCGATAAAGAAAGAAGAAAGTTTCACCAATGATAGAAGCCAACGCTGAAGATATCATGGCCGAGGATGCGGCTATGGACATGGACAAGGTTGGAATTATACCAATACCAATTCGAATAACAACTACAATTCCAATGACAACTACATGATAGTAGAGAACTCTACAAGTGGTCATGCGAGAAGATATTTGTAATATCCCGTAGTTTTATGGATATTCAAATTACTTAAGTGGTATAATTTGGTAATTATAGGGAATAACTGTGAATGGTAATTTTGGAATTTACAAGCATAAATATACTAATTGAGAATTTTAAAGTGAATAGTAAATATTAGTTTCCTGGTGTCGGATTAATATTTACATAGAGTACATCTTCGTACGGGAGTAAGTATATGGGTTGGATTATTTTATTACATATCGTGGATAGGTGAAGCGACAAAAGAATAATATTTTATTCGAAACACGCATGTAGAGCTGTGTTGAGTTCAAAAAGTAAGTTTTTGATAAGTGACTCGGATGATGATTTCGAGCGCACTATTGATAAGTACCCAGGGGGTAATGTTTGGGTTTCGGAGGCTTTTTGGACTAGTCGGGACTCGCATTTAAGTACACGAGTCATTTTACAATTGGGTATACACCCAATTTCGGGATTTATAAGGGGAGAACCCTAATTTCTCCCACATTTTAGCCTTAGGGGAGAGAAAGAGAAGAGAGAAAGAAGAGAAGAAAGAAGAAGAAAGAGAAGGGAAGAAAGAAGTGGATTTCCGACTAAGTTTCGCGTGATTCGATTCTAGGTCGTCGGATTTTATCCACGAGGCAAGTGTTTAACTTACTTTTATGATTTAGTGTGTTTATTTCTCATATTATAGTTGGTGTGTAAAAACTATAAATATTTTTGGGTTGAGTTTTCGTGAATCAAAATGGGGGTTTCAGAAGTTTGAACGAGTAAAACCCGGTTAATATTCAATTTGAGAAACTTAAGAATTTGTTGAAATTAGTTGTGGATTATTGGTTCTAGGACTATTAGAATCATTTTTATGTGTGGATATATTGTTGGTTGAGCTTGAATGATGATGGGAGGGAAGATAAAAAGATTGGAGGTTCATTAATGGAGATTTGTATTTGGAGAAGACAGTGAATAGTAACGCAGTAGCTTGCGGGGTCGATTCGACCAGGAAGCGAATTGATTCAGCTCTTGATCAAAACATCAAAGTTCTAAATCTTTTCGATACAGTAGCGTGGGCGCCGACCCGAATTGTTTTGATTTTTTTTTAATTTTTAATGATTTTTCTAAGGAAGCAGTTTCGAGGTTGAAATCGTTAGCTCGGAAATCAAACCGGAAATTGAAAAAAATTAAGGCTAAAATTGTTTGGAGATTATTTTAGGGGATTTTAGAAGTTATATTAGGACTCATAGATAATGGTACTGAGGGTGAGTAAACCTTGGATCGAAATAGGGAACCTTGGGTTAATTTGGTGTATAATCCGGGATATGGATTTAATGAATGTATAAATAACATTCATGGGAAGTATTCGTCAAGCATATGTAGATATATTTATGTGGTTAGAATAAATATGGGCTGATTCTAATTGAGTAAATCCTAGGATGCGATTAGGATGGAATTTTGGATATGGGCTCAAGAGAATGGCGCGATTATCTTGTACGTCTATTGACGACTACTATTATAGGTGATGCGATACCTATGAAATTAAAATAAATTGAGAGTATACTTATTTAATTATTATTAATTGGTATATTCGGAGAGTATATATAGATCCTTAAAAGATATTTAAGGTACGAGTTATGTATTAAGTAAGAGAATACTTATAAATCTAGTATTGTGAGTGTGCGAATACTTAGATACCATTACGAATGGGAACATTCAAGGTTGTTGGCTATTTCTATGAGAGTGTGGCAATTATAGCCATATGTATTGAGAAGTGATATAGAATGTATATACGATGGGATTAAAGTATATATATTATTATACAGAAATACATACATATATATATATATATATATATATATATATATATATATATATATATATATATATATATATATACATATATGTGTGTGTGTGTGTGTGTGTGTGTGTGAATGGTATATTTATGTGAAGCATACCCCTTCTAGTGCTATCATGAAAAGTTGCGCGATGTGGGTGAGGCCCCTGGATTGAGGAGCATGTGACACCCCGCCTAATTAAATATCGGGTGATCAGTCCTTTATTAAATTAAAATCAAGGTGAACGGTTGGTTCATTCTTAGCATCACTGTCGAAAAATAAAATTTTCAAATTAAACACTCTAAATAATTAAGCTAATTGTCAAAAACAATTTAAAACCTTATTTATGTTATTAAATCCAGATATGAAAAACCTTTTTAATAACCAACAGATTAAGAATCACATAAATACTAAGGATGGATAATAGCACACAAGAATTTAAATCCTCTAAATAATCCAAACCAGTTTAAAACTATAAATGAAACTATCCTGACAATAATTAAATCCCAAAGAGTACCAAATACTGGAAATATAAATGAACATAAATCTCTGATAAAATCCAAACTGAATAGAGGAACGGGCGACACATGCCCTATCTAAGCAGAACTAAAATAAGAGCAGGATCAATAAAGAGGTCGTCTAAAGCAAGGGCCTGCAACTCCCACATAAGTTGCAGCGCGTCCGTTCCTAAGAATCTAAGCATGACGCCCCTGTGGCTGGGCACTTGTAATATATACAATATATACAAGAGAAAATGAACAACAGAAAACGTGTCAGAGCCCGAGTGTAAAACAGTTTAAAAATAGTTTAGCAAGTATTTAAAATGCTTACCGGCTAATGTAACAACCATATTAATATGCGACACTCTCTTAAAAATTTTCACCTCTCATTTAGTGTGCACGCCTACCGTACTATTAATCTCAGAAGTTTATTTTACCTAAATTTTCCCATAAGGTTTCATCCCGAGAAAAAACTATGGCTAAGACAATTAATTTCTGAAAATTAAATTCTCTCATATATCTTACGTTACTTAGAATACTTAGCAATATTACAAAATTTTCAAACACTTATAATAAAGTTGGAGTATTTATTCATTTCTTAAGTACTTTTACGTACAGTAGAAAGTTCCTATATAGATACGTATATATATTAGTCACACATATAATATATATACTAATAGCACCCCACATAAAATCTATGGTACTGACATACTCTGCTATCAAGTTCCCGTATCACTCATACTAAGGGAAATACTAGTTCGGAATTACTCTCGAACTGTATTAACACAAAACACATACAAAGGGAGGCGAAGCATAGTTCCCAGTCACTAAGAGGTCAGCACATACCCTCACGTATCTTAGGACCATCTGACTATCACTCAGATAGCCTGTATTTAGGATACTATCTCCTAGGATACGAGTCATTATCCCCTATAAAGGTCCAATCGAGATAAGACTGTCCCAGCGCGAAAACCTCCGTGATAGCAAGCAGCTCGGGTATAATTTTTACAGAGATACATAATATATGCACAATCACACAGTCATATATATAAATATTTATGTTTTTCAAAATTAGGTGCGCCCACGGCCCATAATTATAATTATCCATTCTTAGCACATAATACCCGATTATCCCGCATAACGGATTCGTCTCTTTTATTCTCATTTATAATTTATTTCATACTCACCTCTCATCTCTGGATGTATTCTATCTCCCGAAGTATAATTTCAGTAAGTATACACTCACTAACCTTCTCGTCTAACTCCCTTACGAGTCTTGATCTTTTTATTAAACGTATGCATGATTTCTTATGTGTGAATGACTCCCCGTTATCCCATAATTTCATCCTACATTAAATTTCGCTCAACAGGGTCTACCTAGACCCTACTGGTCCTCTTTATAACCCATTATGCTCTAACAATAATAACCAAGGGTTTCTACACATTTTAACCGGATTAAACATAAGAAGGAAAATATGCAGTTTTCTAGGGGGATCGATCGATCGATGAATTGGGTCGATCGATCGATTAAGCAGTTATGATGAATTCTGTCATTGTCAAGTTACGGATTTGCCTCTCCAACCTCAACTAAATATCCATTAATGATCCCCAGACTCCCAAACAACATTACTACTGGTACTATATACATAACTACATGATTCCTTACGTAAAACATGTTCAAATTCATCAACAGTATCGAAATAATGGGGTAAAATTAACATAAACTTCAAGAACCCTAATTTTGGAGGAAACATTCACTCTTCTAATTATTTTCGAGATTTCTTATTTTTAAATCAATACTAATTCGTGGGTAATCCTCTACATATGATGGGTATGTCCAGAATATATTATAGTTCTCTAAACATGCGATTTAGGATCTCTAAATTATCAATTTCTTCCATAAAACATGTTATTGGTAATCCTAAACTAACATGGGTGAGACATTAACTTAAAACAAAGCAAGATAGATACTTGCCTGGAATTTAAGTTTCTGATTTGCGGGCAAAAAATGTATGGTTGCGTTCCTCATTGCGTGATCTACGATTTGGTGGCGGTGGTAGTGCAAACGGATGAGTCTTTGGCCTTGGGTTGCTTGGAAAGCTCTCCAACTTCTTCTCTAATGGACGTTCTTTGGTTTTGTGTTTTTAACCCTAGAAGACAACTCCTAAAGGCTGATATATCCTTAGGAAATTCGTGAGTTTAATTACCCAAAAATACAAAATGTCTATAATACCCTCCCGGAATGGCAATTAGGCTGAAAAATGCCCCGAGACCCAAACTAAACCCCCGGGTACACTATTTTGACTATCTCGACCCTTCCGGACACTTTGGCGTATTCGAAATGACCATATGGGTTATTTATAATTTCTTCACTTTTAATAATAATAATTTAGTCCTGACATGACACAGGCGCGTCCCGACTTAAAATTCCATAATTGCCATTTTATTCACTCGTGACAATTTTAATAAAATCAATCTTATATATTGTAACACCCCGCCTAATGAAATACCGGGTGATCAGTCCTTTATTAAATTAACATCAAGGTGAACGATTGGTTCATTCTCAGCATCACTGTCGTAAAATAATTATTACCAATATAAACACCCTAAATAATTAAGCTAAGTGTCAAAACAATTTAAAGTCTCATTTTTCCTTTATTAAATACAAAAAAAAAACTTTTTAATACCCAATAGTTAAGAATTACATAAATACTAAGGATGGCAATTTACACACAAGAATTAAACCATCTATATAATCCAAACGAAGTTTAAGAACCATAAATGAAATCATCCTGACAAGAGTTAACTCCCAAGGAGCATTGAATACCGAAAATATAAATGAACATAAATCCTTGACAAGATCTAAACGGAATAGGAAATCGGGCGACACATGCCCTAATTATGAAGATCTAAAGTAGGAACTGATTCAATGACGAAGTCGTCTAAAGCAAGGGCCTGCAACTCCCACATAAGCTGAAGCACGTTCAATCTAAAGAACTTAAGCATGAAGCCCTTGTGGATGGGCACCTGTAATACATACATATATATACAAGAGAGAGAGAAATGATAGAAAACGGGTCAGAGCCCGAGTGTAAAACAGTTTAAAATAGTTTAGCAAGTATTTAAAATGCTTACCGATTAATATCACAACCATGTTAGTATGAAACACTCTCTTGAGAATCATCACCTCTCATATAGTGTGCACTCCTACCGTACCTCAAGGACATCCTAGTTATAGTTCCCACGCTAACTAGATTATTCACCTGTATCCATTCTTTATAGCCCATTTTTATTCCCTTGTATTAACCTTATAATACATATAATGATGTTATAAACACATATATATCCATTTAGATTCAACATGGATAAGTCCCTTATTAATTCAATTCAACTAAGTGTTTTCATACATAACTATCTTACATTTCTACTTTAGCCACATAGTAGATATCATTACACACACACACACACACACACACACACACACACACACACACACACACACACACACACACATATATATATATATATATATATATATATATATATATATATATACACTGCACCCCGAGACACAGCTGCGGTGCTGCATTACTCTGCTATCTTATCCCAATACATCACGTCGCTGTATAGGGGACTATAGGTTCGGTAATGATTCCTCGAACCACAAATATCAACACAAAAATTGGAGGCAAACATAGTTCTCATACCCACGGGTCACGCACATACCTACGTTCCCATAGTCAGCAGACTTATCAACTCACCGATAAGTCTTTCATAGTCCTATGTTCTCGAGCGACAAATAAAAAATTCCATGGATTCATCAGGATATGACTGCCCTCACGCGCAAACCTCCCGTCGATAGCAAGTAAGCTAGGTATGTCATACACAAATACATAATATATGCACAATCACAAAGTCATACATATAAATATTCATATTTTTCAAATTCGGTTCGCCCATGGCCCATAATTATTATTATCCATTCTCAACACAAATTTTACTCAATTATTTCTCATAACGGATTCGTCTCTTTTATTTTCATTTATAATTTACTTTGTTCTTACTTCTCATCTCTCGAAGTATTCTTTCTCACTAAGTATAAATTTCAGTAGGTATACCCTCACTTACCTTCTAGTCTAAATCATTCACGAGTCTCAATCTTTTAGTAAACGTACGCACAATTCCAAATGTATAAATAACTCCCCGTTAATCCAAAATTTCATCTCATATTAATTTCACTCAACTGAGTCTACTTAGACCCTATTGGTCATCTTCATAACCCATTATACTCTATTAATGATAATCAAGGGTTCCTAAGCATTTTAACTGGACTAAACAAAAAGGGAAAAAATATACAGTTTTCTAGGAGGGGTCGATCGATCGAGGAAAGGGGGGTCGATCGATCGATCAAGCAGTTCTTGCCCAGTTTTCTGCAATATTCAACCTACGGGTTCAATAATTTTAACCTCTCCAAACCTCTATAATTTCATCCCAAACTCTCATCAAAGTAAACCAAGTGTATAAGCAATGTACATAAACAAGTTCTAACGTAACGACATCAATAAATCCTCAACGAATCAATCAAAAAGGGGTTTAAATCTCAAATCTCTTTTAAAAAAAAAAAATTGCATGAATAATCACCACCCTCTAATTTAATCAAGATTTTCTTCCCAAATATTATAATAAATCCATGGGTAATCCTCTACATATGATCAAGATTTTAGACTACGTGGATTCTCCCTACAACATATATGAGTTCTCTTCCAAAACATATAATTCTTCAATTAAAACATATGATTTTCATTCCTAGACTAACATTGAAGGTATATTAACTTGGAAATTAGCAAGATAGATACTTTCCTTGGATTCAAGGATATGATTTGTTGATGAAAATTATATAGATGCGTTCCTCGTCATGCGATCTACGTTTTGGTGGTGGTGTCTATGAAATCCGGTGAGTTCTAGGCCTTAGATTGCTTGAAGACTCTTCACTTTCTTCTCAAATCTCTTCACCTTCTTCTCTAATCACTTCACCTTCTTCTCTAATGGCTGGCTTAGGATTTGTGTTTGTTAACCCAAAGAGACAACTCTAAATGGCTAATAAATACTAAGAAAATTCGTGGGTTTAATTACCCAAAAATACCAAATGTCTAAAATACCCTCCCGGGGTGTCAATTAGGCCTAAAAATGCTCCGAGATCCAAACTAAACCCCCAAGTACACTTTTTCTGACTATCTCGACCTTCCGGACACTTTGGCGCACTCAAAACGACTATACGGGCGACTTATAATTTATTTACTTTAATAATAATAATAACTTAGTCCTGACACGATACAGGCGCGTCTCGAATTAAATTTATATAATTGCCATTTTATTCACTCGTGACAATTTTAATAAAATCAATCTCATATATTACTCTTCTCATCCAGTAATATTCAACAAATTCCCAATAATTACTAACTCTCGTCACGCTAGTAAATATTTAAAATAAAATGCCGGATTAATATTAAATTAATATCTCAATTAAATTCAATAAATCCCCAATTTTAAAAGCCATAAAAATACAGGGTATTACATATATTAATTTACTCGTCTTAGTAATATTCAACAAATTTCCAATAATTACTAACTCTCGTCACGCTAGTAAATATTTAAAACAAATTTTCGGATTAATATTAAATTAATCTATCTCAATTAAATTTAATAAATCACTAAATTTAAAAGCCATAAAAATACAGAGTATTACATACTTCCGCTCTAATAACAGAATTTCATCCTGAAATTCGAAAAATAAAGCCTACCTGGTAAAACAATTTTGGATACCTTATCAGTACACAAACTATCTACATAGTAAGGCGCTTAATCACTATAGCCCCTACCTCACAGCAAACTTATTTAACACTCTCATTAAATACACTTCACATTGTGCTCCTAACCGACAACATTCGAATAAGACATGCCTATATATTATTAATTCCCATTATTTCAATATCATTGGGAGGCCGCACCTCACTACATGACAATTACTCGAATTTAGCTAAACACAAAACTCCCATTTTGAGAGAAACCATACGAACATCTGACCACTCTTGTTCGCCTAAAACAGCCGTAGTAATTACACCATAGTCATCTGGCTCTAACTCGACCAATCCAAAAGTCTGATTATCCTCCCATCTCTGAACATTCAGAGTGAGAAAAGTTGAGGTTTTTCCACACCAAAACCTCAATAAGCATCTTGTTCACAATAAACAGGTACTAGTGCTCCCATGGAACCCTACCATTAGGTAATATCCTCCCCCAATTACAGTAATATACTTTACTTGCTAGCTATAACCGTTGTGGAAATGAATTGATCACAATGAATCCAAAATTACTTTCACACTGCTCCACTAATGGTTAATCACCGCTCGCCTACTCCTCGGATTATGGGTGATACAACTTGCTCCCGCTGCTTCCTGAAATTCCATATTGAAGGTGGAATTAAAAAATCTCATCCTAAGAAGAACGATCACGTACCGGCGCGATTCTTCATTTCAAAGGAAGACTGGAGCACACTAGCTAACATTGTAAATCACCCTAAATGAATGTCAATCACTTCCTTCTTGGGCGACTTATTCCACATGTTCGAATGAACACTTTTCCAACTTTACTGTCCTTTTCAATTATAGGATTCGTTGGTAGCCACCAAAATTCTCTGGTTTATTCTCTTGTACCAACCAATTTCTATCTATTAGCGGTGCACGCGGAGACTACTCATCATGTACCGCTCATCGCCGACTTCCACTTGTGATGTCTCACATTAAGTGACATTTAATATTTCCCTTTTTTCATTTGCGTATTCTGAAAGTTCTGACCGGTGCACTTTTCTCGACGATGTGCACTTCCGGGCCTTTTATACCTTACTAGCATCATCATTTTTTGTACGCGTAACTTGCTCTCAACATTTGACTGATTACAACTCCGCTCCGAGTGTTCTCCATATAGTTAAATTCTACCCTTCTCAAGGAATACCCCCTTTTAAATGGCATCTCACTGCCTTCCAACCAGATTCGTGTGTGTCGCTCTGATCGCACACATATATATGGATTTTTCGTCTTTCACACAACACTTAATCCACTCTACTACTTCCACTTCGTTATGTTAGTCCCACAAACATTCATTCCACACATCTATTCACACGTCCCTTCAACTCGAACGAACTTAACATCAGCTAACCATGATGCCCACACACCCTATAAACCGTGCATACTAGCATAAGAATCACATACTCTTCACACATAACACCCAATTCTTTATTTCCCTTATGGTCAGAGCGTGGTTACAACACTTGGGTATTTTCAATCACCTTAGAAATCGATTTTTTTTAACTCCTCCTTATCATCGTTCCACCCTTCAACTCGTGGTTGTAGAACAAAACTTTTAATGCTTCCTTACCCCACAATCGACTCCACTGGACTTAAATCATAATTCAACTACCAACTTACAGATATAATTACCTCCTCCTATAATGATCGAGGTACCGGACTCATGGACTAATGAGAAAACATCTCCCTATTTCCAACCTTACACTAAGTTTCATGCGTGGAATGTCTCGCAAAGTGAAATCCAAACAAGGAACCCCCTGATACAATACTACATAGCATTGTCGGTTATCGAAATCCGTTAGGCCATCCGTCTATAGCATGTACCCCTTTATTCCGTCTCTTAACAGAAAAGTTACCTCTCCTCCCGTAATTACACTTAACAAAGAACATCTTGTCAATTGCACTAACGTTCAGTATTGGTGGAAATCACATTCCATAAACCTCGTTATATACGATCGGGACTCTCCAAAATCCTGTCCCCAAATATATGGGTATAACTCTTAACTCCCATATCTCTAAATGATAGATATATCAATGCGCTCTTCCTATCACCAAGTCCTGAGCGCTAAACATAATAATGAGTTAAATTTTTTCTCTCAAAAATAAACCTAATACATTCTGAATCATAACAACAAAGTCCCTACACTCACCGGGATCGAATATCTCGAGACCCCTATCCCCTCTGAAGTCTCTAAAATAAATAATATAAGTGCGAGTCCGACCCTCTCGCAGGTGAGGCCTTGCCAGAACAAAACATGCTACACTAAGGCAACCACTCCGATAGCCTTGCAATAACCGCCTACTATCATACTAACCATTTTTATAAAGTTATAATCAAGATAATATCATACTCGTATATCACATCACTAAAACGAGTAATCTCAATAAAGTATATAACACTATTAACACACTCCTTCATCCTGCTCCCTAATCCGTAGCTAATGGTAACCCGTTATCAAAGCTATCTTCGAAAAGAAAGTTGCTCCTCTAAGTTGGTTGAACAGGTCATCGATTCGGGGTAATGGATATTTATTCCGTATCGTGAACTTGTTCAGTTCCCCAGTAATCCTCGCATAACCTCAATGAACTATAAATTTCATTCACAGACAACACCGGAGTGCCCTATGGTGAGGTGCTTTTATAAATGAAGCCATGGCCTAACCGCTTCTCTATCTGATCCCTTAACTCACTCATCTTCATTGGGCCATACGGTACGGGGCACTTATTATCGGTCGGGTGCCCGACATCAAGTCTATAACAAAATCTATCTCTCGTTTGGGGGTAGGCACGGTATCTCCAGGAATACATCTAAAAACGCACGAACGACTGGAATTGAAACTAGGGGAAATCACAATCTCCTTAGAGGTATTCTCCTCTATGTAATAAAAATGGGTGGAAGATCCTCCCTCTGGGCGAGGCATCGCCACCAAAAACATCTCCTGCCCCGGAATGATAAAGATAATACTCCTACCAAAATAATCTACCACAGCTCTGTACGCAGCGAGCTAATCCATGCCAATAATGACGTTATGCTCACGTATGTCTAAAACTAGTACGACTGCAGGTAAAATCAAACTACCAATCTATATACCTACACCCCGACATGTAAAGAAAATTAAGGACCCTTTCCCAATGACGAGTCTACGCATGACACCATACTCTCTGTAGTGTTTAAAAATCCTACGGCCCGTGCAAAGTGAGTATTTATGAAACAGTGCGACGCCCCAATATTGAAGAAAATGTGTCCTATAGTACTAGTAAGAAGAAACATACCATCAATGGGCGATGATGGCTGCTGAATTTCAGTATGCTGGATGTTGTAGACACATTCGTTCTGTTTTTGTCCCTGCTGCTAGGGTACTTTACCCTTATATGGGCAATTTTGCCTCATATGACCTATCCTGCCACAATTGAAGCATCTACCTCTAAACTATTTCATTTTACAGCTCTATTGATTTTGGTCCGATTGACCAGTTCACCTTTTCCTTGGCCTTGTTGGCCTAGCTGAGCATATTGATGCAAAACGACATCTGGTTGAGGACAGTCCCTTCACTTGTGACCCGTTTGTACACACTTATAGTAGAGTCCTGAAAGTTCTTGCTGGTCGGGTCAGAGTTCCTTTCCAGTCTGATCCGGACAAGTTTGATGTTCATAACCATCCATTCCATATTTGAAACACCTCTTTGTGACTTCAATCTGACCCCAACTTTGTTGGCCCTGACGCTTTTGGGTTTCCATGCATAATTTGTTACCTTTGTGGCTTTTATGGTGTTGAGGAGCTTGTAATCTTCGCACAATTATTAATTCTAGTCATGTCAGACTGACTATTCTCTCTAGATCTTTTGCCTTCTATAAGCTGCATGCTGCGATCTTGGTATTATAAGACCGTAGTGGTAACTGCATGTCCCATAATACCTGCTAATTCGGCGATTGATACCCTCTCTACAGACACCTGAGGTGTGAGTTGACCTTGCTCTCTAACTCCCCTAATGGCATTAGTTTGTTCTTCTTGACGTGCCATCTGAAAATTTAAATAATTAGGATGAGTGCATCATTCACACAAATAAATCGCAGAGGAACGAATTCCCAATGCATAAAGATGAATACAGCATTACTAATATTATGTCTCTAAATCAAAGACGCTGAGCTAGAAGAGAATTAAGTCGTACAGATCCTAAAGGACACTAGAACCTGATGCTCTGATACCACCTGTGACACCCTCCCTAATTAAATACCGGGTGATCAGTCCTTTATTAAATTAAAATCAAGGTGAACAGTTGGTTCATTCTTAGCATCACTGTCGCAAAATAAAATTTCCAATTTAAACACCCTAAATAATTAAGCTAATTGTCAAAAACAATTTAAAACCTTATTTCCGTTATTAAATCCAGATGTGAAAAACCTTTTTAATAACCAACAGATTAAGAATCACATAAATACTAAGGATGGATAATAGCACACAAGAATTTAAATCCTCTAGATAAACTAAACCAATTTAAAACTATAAATGAAACTATCCTGACAATAATTAAATCCCAAAGAGTACCAAATACTGGAAATATAAATGAACATAAATCTCTAACAAAATCCCAACAGAATAGAGGAATGGGCGACACATGCCCTATCTAAGCAGAACTAAAACAAGAGCAGAATCAACAAAGAGGTCATCTAAAGCAAGTGCCTACAACTCCCACATAAGCTGCAGCGCGTTCGGTCCAAAGAATCTTAGCATGACGCCCCTGTGGCTAGGCACTTGTAATATATACAATATATACAAGAGAAAAAGAACAACAGGAAATGGGTTAGAGACCGAGTGTAAAATAGTTTAAAAATAGTTTAGTAAGCATTTAAAATGCTTACTAGCTAATGTAACAACCATGTTAATATGCGAAACTCTCTTGAGAATTCTCACCTCTCATCTAGTGTGTACGCTTACCGTACTATTAATCTCAAAAGTTTATATTAACTTAATTTTCCCATAAGGTTTCATCCCGAGAAAATACTATGGCTAAGACAATTAATTGCTGAAAATTAAACTCTCTCATATATCTTACGTTACTTAGAATACTCAGCAATATTACAAATTTCCAAGCACTTAAAATAAAGTTGGAGTATTTATTCATTTCTTAACTAATTTTATGTATAGTAGAAAGTTCCTATATAGATCTACATATATAGATTAGTCACACATATAATATATATACTAACGACACACCACATAAAATCTATGGTGCTGGCATACTCTGCTATCAAGTTCCCGTATCACTCGTACTAAGGGAAATACTAGTTCGGAATCACTCTCGAACTCTATTAACACAAAACATATACAAATGGAGGCGAAGCATAGTTCCCTGTCACTAAGAGGTCAGCACATACCCTCACGTCTCTTAGGACCATCTGACTATCACTCGGATAGCCTGTATCAAGGATACTATCTTCTAGGGTACGAGTCGTTATCTCCCAAAAAGGTCCAATCGAGTTAAGACTGTCCTGGCATGGAAACCTCTGTGATAGCAAGTAGCTCGGGTATGATATTTACACAGATACATAATATATGCACAATCACACAGTCATATATATAAATATTTACCTTTTTCAAAATTAGGTGCGCCCACGACCCACAATTATAATTATCCGTTCTTAGTACATAATACTCGATTATCCCTCATAACAAATTCCTCTCTTTTATTCTCATTTATAATTTATTTCATACTCACTTCTCATATCTCGAAGTATTCTATCCCCGAAGTATAATTTCAGTAGGCGTACACTCACTTACCTTCTGGTCTAACTCCCTTACGAGTCTCGATCTTTTTATTAAACGTATGCCTGATTTCTTATGTGTGAATGACTCCCCGTTATCCCATAATTTTATCCTACATTAAATTTCGCTCAATGGGGTCTACCTAGACCCTACTGGTCCTCTTTATGACCTATTATGATCTAACAATAATAATAAGGGTTTCTACTCATTTTAATCGGATTAAACATAAGAAGGAAAATACGTAGTTTTCGAGGGGGAGTCGATCGATCGATGAATTGGGTTGATCGATCGATCGTCGATCGATCGATGTTCTTGATCGATCAATCTATGTTCTTGATCTATCGATCGATCAAGCAGTTATGACGAATTCTGCCATTTTCAAGTTACGGGTTTGCCTCTCCAACCTCAACCAAATCTTGATTAACGATCCTCAAACTCCCAAATAACATTACTACTGGTACTATATACCTAACTACACGATTCCTTACGTGAAACATGTTCAAATTCATCAACGGTATCGAAATAATGGGGTAAAATTGACATAAACTTCAAGAACCCTAATTTTGGTAGAAGCATCCACTCTTCTAATTATTTCCCAGATTTCTTATTTTTAAATCAATATTAATTCGTGGGCAATCCTCTACATATGATGGGTATGTCCAGAATATATTATTGTTCTCTAAACATGCAATTTAGGATCTTTAAATTATCAATTTCTTCCATAAAACATGTTATTGATAATCCTAAACAAACATGGGTGAGACATTAACTAAAAACAAAGAAAGATAGATACTTGCCTGGAATTCAAGTTTCTGATTTGTGGATGAAAGAGGTATGGTTACGTTCCTCGTTGCGCGATCTACGATTTGGCGGTGGTGGCGGTGCAAACGGATGAGTCTTTGGCCTTGGGTTGATTGGAAATCTCTCCAACTTCTTCTCTAATGGCCATTTTTTGGTTTTATGTTTGTTAACCCTAGAAGGCAACTCCTAAAGGCTGATATATCCTTAGGAAATTCGTGGGTTTAATTACCTCAAAATACAAAATGTCTATAATATCCTCCCGGGATGCCAATTAGGCTTAAAAACACCCCGAGATCCAAACTAAACCCCTGGGTACACTATTCTGACTATCTCAACCCTTTCGGACACTTTGGCGTACTTGAAATGACCATACGGGAGACTTATAATTTATTCACTTTTAATAATAATAATTTAGTCCTGGCACGACACAGGCACGTCCCGACTTAAAGTTCCATAATTGTCATTTTATTCATTCATGACACTTTCAATAAAATCAATCTTATATATTACTTTACTCATGTTAGTAATATTCAACAAATTTCCAATAATTACTAACTCTCGTCACGCTAGTAAATATTTAAAACAAATTTTCGGATTAATATTAACTTAATCTATCTCAATTAAATTTAATAAATCCCTAAATTTAAAAGCCATAAAAATACGGGGTATTACAGAGTAGGGAGAGTATAGTCCCCAGGTCATAGCGTCCATTTTATATTGTGTGTTTTTTATTAGGGGTGAGACGTGGTGGGTATGTTTCGTTCTCATTTCCAGGGAGTAACTATGACCGCTTCCCATACGTTGTGATTTGTTTTTTACCAAGTTGGTGTGAGAGTTCGACCACTGGATGATGTGTGAGTAATTTCCTGAAAGATGATAGTGATTGAATGCGAAAAGTAGCGCGTGTAAAGAAGCTAATCGTTGTTTTCGTTTCGCCAACTCAATATAAAAACCTAAGTTACAACTACACTTGCGGGGCAAGTAGAGAATCCACAGGGACAAGTTGCTAGAATTTATATGATTTAATACTCCGAAATAAAAGTGTAAAAGATGATTACAAACTAAAAGAAAAGATGCATAAAGGAAAAGATTATTCTAGGCAATGGTATTGAAACTAGATTATGAAAGCGAGTAAGACTATAGGTTGCATCGAATATCCCTCACCCGAGTTA
Source organism: Sambucus nigra (assembly GCA_949130495.1). Lineage (NCBI taxonomy): Eukaryota > Viridiplantae > Streptophyta > Magnoliopsida > Dipsacales > Adoxaceae > Sambucus > Sambucus nigra. Next base: position 488,044,610 of record OX422207.1, on the reverse strand, counting down.
ATTAGTATAAAATGGTCACATGGGTCGACGAGTTATTACAAATGCATCTCGTTTCGACAGTTAATTAAATCAAGGGTTGTTACGCCCTAAATCGTCATAAAAGCCTAATAAGATTTTGGCGTCAACAAATATCCAGAAAATTACGCGCGAAAGGTCGTAAGCACGGGACATACATGATATGCCCCGTCAAATCTCCTAGGCGTAATAACTAGGACAACACACTCGAAATAGACCTGTAAACTCCATCACCAAAGCAAAGCAACGCGTCAACTCGAGTGGGTTCAATTCAAACACAACCTAATTTAAATTACCTAGAAAGCATGTTAAAAACGCGATAAATGGAAAGCGGTAAATAAACGCAGTAAATCTATACTAGAAAGCGTGTAAATCAAAGCATGTAAATAAAGCAAGAAAACCTAAATTACAAAGCTTGTAAATTAACTAGAAAGCAAGAAATGAAGAAATACAAACTATATTAAAATGGTAGGGGAGATGAATAGTCAACTTACAATCCAAATGGGGTGTCAAACCAAAGAGAAATGAAGAAGAACCAAGCAAAAACCCCAAACCCTAAGCTAAACTAACCTAAAATCATGTATATATATTGATATTAACACCAAAAAATGGGTTTATATATTAAGTGGGAAAAGATAAGGGAAAAAGGAAAGAAAGAGGAAAGAGCCCAAAATATCTGGCACTACCGGTCGACCGGTCGCAAGGGCGCGGTCGACCGGTCCCTTAAGCCAAAGCATACTGTCTCCTTCCCACGGCAAAAGTTGAAACCGCGGTCGACCGGTCCCTTGTACGCGGTCGACCGGTACTCTGTTTTCAGGCTGCATTTGGTCCATGATGAGGGGAAAAAGGTCCATTACGGAAACGAGCCTAGCTTCTTCGTCCGAACTCCAAACGACGCACCGTTTGCGGCCACGCGATGCTAACTCAATGAACTACGCATCTGCGGAATTTACAAGAGCCGAATAAGAAATGTGAATTGACTAAAAAGCCCTTGAAGTAGCGTCCAGCGACGAAACTTCTCCGAAATGCAACGGATCCTCACTTTTAGCGTTCCAATACCTACAAAAGCACAAATAACCCCTGGAAAACATGTATCTATCCAACTCCAAGGTCGTCTGGTTAATGAGCATAATTATAGGCATTTAGGACCGTAAAAGCGCTAGAATGCATAAGGATAACGGGCGGAAATATGCAATATTCGATACGAATCAGATAGCATTGAGAGACTGCATCCATTGAGTTATAACTATAAGGGGTGGTTATTATACTTATATAGTGTGTGATATATAAGTATGGATATACTTGAAATCCATACTAGGATGTTGTTTGGATTTCGCTTTGCGAGACGTCCCACGCATGAAACAGAGCAAACTTTGGAAGTTGAGAGAGGTCTTGGGCACTAGGGATATAGTTAGGATTGTACTCATTTTACTTGTGTAGGAAAACACACCGATCTTAGGACTATTAAGAGGTAACGTCAGTAGGGCAAGTGGCGCAGATATAGAAAGAATTGAATTTCGAATTATTCGGGTTAGGAATGCCCAGGTGTTATCACCAGGCCAAAAAGAAAGTGAGGCCTATTTTTAGAGAGAGTGTTACATCTTTGACGTTTGCAATAATGTGTTAATAAGCACGGATTAAAGGGTGTGTGGGCACCTTGGTAAGTTGATTTTATATACCACCCGAAATGGAAAGTGCGTAGTATATAAAGATGAAGAATATGCTTTGGGGTAGTTATTAATGAGATTGGAGTTTGTCGGATGGAATGTCGTATGGGGTACGCAAGAATCCAATTATATAGGTACAATAAGAGGTAACACGCCCAAGCTAAGCGATGAGACTGACGGGAGTAGTTAAGCGTTAATGTAATTAAATTAGATATCCTGATGTAGATGAGTGGACGCCTAGTAATGGATCTCTGATGGGATTAATAAGTTAGAGCAGCGACTATAGACTCATTTTCTTCATATGCGGTAATAGAAATGCTAGGTGCGATGTGACGTTATTAGAGTCAACCTTACGACCGATGTCGTGTTGTAGCATATGGAGACTTAGATAATCTTTATGTTAGGCTAATGCGTTAAAGTATAAATCTTGATATAGGTGGGTACTGTGAACGAGCATATGGTAGGGTACCATTTGGCTTAGTACCTTTCGACTTGTGTGTACCAGAATAAAGTGTGATTAGCAATCTTAGGTTGGTAGTACCGGTCGTATTCGAATTTCAAGGACGAAATTCCGTTGTTGGGGGGGGGGGGGGGGGAATGTAATACCCCGTACTTTTATGGATATTTAAATTACTTAAGTGGCGTAATTTGGTAATTAGAGGAAATTACTGTGAATAGTAATTTTGGAATTTATAAGTATAAATTTAATAATTGAGAATTTTAAAGTGAATAGTAAATATTAGTTTGTTAGTGTCGGATTAATATTTACATGGAGTACATCTTCTTACAAGAGTAAGTATACGCGTTGGATTATTTTATTATATGTCGTGGGTAGGTGAAGCGACAAAAGAATAGTATTTTATTCGGAACACACGAGTAGAGCTGTGTTGGGTTCAAAAAGTAAATTTTTGATAAGTGACTCGAATGATGATTTTGAGTGAACTGTTGTTCCCGAATGGGCTGAAATAGTCAAAACGAAGTACCCGGGGGTAATGTTTGGGTTTCGGGGGCTGTTTGGACTAGTCGGGACTCGCATTTAAGTACATGAGTCATTTTATAATTGGGTATACACCCAATTTCGGGATTTATAAGGGGAGAACCCGATTTTCTCCCAAATTTCATCCCTAGGAGAGAGAAAGAGAAGAGATAAAGGAGAGAAGAAAGAAGAAGAAAGATAAGAGAAGAAATAAGGGGATTTCCGGCTATGTTCCGCGGGATTCGACTCGAAGTCGTCGAATTTTATCCACGAGGTAAGTGTTTAACTTGCATTATGATATAGTGTATTTATTTCTCATATTATAGTTGGTGTGTAAAAATTATAAAGATTTTTGGGTTGGGTTTTCGTGAATCAAAATGAGGGTTTCGAAAGTTTGAACGAGTAAAACCCGGTTAATATCCAATTTGAAAAACTTAAGAATTTGTTGAAATTAGTTATTGATTATTGATTCTAGGATGATTAGAATCATTTTTATGTGTGGATATATTATTGGTTGAGGTTGGATGATGATGGGAGAGAAGATAAAAAGATTGGAGGTGCATTAATGGAGATTTGTATTTTGGAGAAGATAGTGAACAGTAACGCAACATCTTGCGGGGTCGATTAGTCCAGGAAAGGAATTGATTCAGGTCTTGATCAAAACATCTAAGTTTTTTATCTTTTCAATACGGTCACTTGGGAGCCGATCTCCTATTTTTATGATTTTTTTTTGAATTTTTAATGATTTTTGTAAGGAAGCAGTTCCGAGGTTGAAATCGTTAGCTCGGAAATCAAACCGAAAATTGGAAAAAAATTAAGGCTAAAATTGTTTTGAGATTATAATAGGGGATTATAGAAGTGATATTAGGACTCCTAGATAATGGTATTAAGGGTGAGTAAACTTTGGATCGAAAGAGGGAACCTCGGGTTAATTTGGTATATAATCTGGGATATGGATTTAATGAATGTATGTATAACATTCATAGGAAGTATTCGCCAAGCATATGTAGATATATTTATGTGGTTAGAATAAATATGGGCCGATTGTAATTGAGTAAATCCTAGGATGCGATTAGGATGAAATTTAGGATATGGGCTCAAGAGAATTGCGCGGTTATCCGGTACGCCTATTGACGACTATTACTATAGGTGATGCGATACCTATGGAATTAAAATAAATTGAGAGTATACTTATTTAATTATTATGAATTGGTATATCTGGAGAGTATATATAGATCCTTTAAAGTGATTTAAGGCACGAGTTATGTATTAAGTCAGAGAATACTTATAAATATAATATTGTAACTGTGTGAATACTTAGATACCATTACGAATGGGAACATTCAAGGTTGTTGGCTATCGCTATGAGAGTTTGGCAATTATAGCCATATGTATTGAGAAGTGATATAGAATATATGTAGGATGGGATTACGGTATATATATTATTATACGTAAATACATATATATATCTGTGTGTGAATGGTATATTTATGTGAAGCATACCCCCTCTAGTGCTATCATGGGCAGTTGCGCGATGTGGGTAAGGCCCCTGGCTTGAGGAGCAGGGAGCGTATAGTCCCCAGGTCATAGCGTCCATTTTATATTGTGTTATTTTTATTAGGGGTGAGACGTAGTGGGTATGTTTCATTCACATTTCTGGGGAGGAACAATGACCGCTTCCCATACGTTGTGATTTGGTTTTACCAAGTTGGTGTCAGAGTATGACCACTGGTACCCAGGATGATGTGTGAGTAATTCCCTGAGAGATGATAGCATTAAGAGACTGCATCCATTGAGTTATAACTCTGAGGGAATGGTTATTATACTTATATAGTGTGTGATATATAAGTATGGATATACTTGATGTGTATAGTATATTGTATATATATATATATATATATATATATATATATATATAAAATAAGGAGTAGAAGTTTGCTACAATTTAATAAGTTGATAACTTAATTGAGGGCTAGGATTTGGCCACCAAGGCAACAATCCAATTGTTGAGATTAATTATTCATGCACTACCTAATTTTCCCCTAAAAAATTTGAGTTCCCCCTCTTTTTAACACACTAATTTATTTGTCCACCCTCTTCAAAATTCAAAAACAAGGGTAAAATAGTAGTTTACCATTTTGTTCACACTTTTCTTACTCTTTCTCCGACCTCCCATCGCGACCCTTCTCTCTGTGATGTCTTTCTCAGGCGACCTCTCTCTTTCTCTATTATGCTACACTTTGATGCGCTAAGTATTTTTTATTTGTAGTTCTGATATAGATCAATAGATCGAACAATCACCACAACCCCTTGCACACGCAAAGATTTAAAGACTTTAAACCATCTTTTGTTTTTTTTGTCCATCTCTTTCTCTTGGTACGAATTATTGGGGCAGAAATTGGTAAGCTAATGGTTTTTGGTTTGATATTATGATTTTGTGTTTAACATAAGTTTATTAATCGAATGCTTTTTTATTTTAGTTTTGAGTTTTTTAATACACAAATGTTTAGGGTTTAGGGCAGAAATCTTTTGATTTGTAAACTTTAAATTAAAAACTAATGAAATTTACATCTTATGATATTAGGGTTTGTAGAGGTTTCCATTTTATATTAGAAAGCATACGGATGAATCAAAATTTGTTTCTTTGATGAATATATGATATTAGGGTTTTTTGGATTATTAAGATAATATTGAATAATCTGACAATCTCATTTGGAATCCTAAATGCTTGACAAAATGCAAAAGTGAGCAATTGTAGTTATATTTTCGTTAATAACTGTCAAGGGAGCAACATTTCTTTTTTGTTCTTGCAAGTACAATAAGCATGTATATATTTTTGTATGCTGTAAACAGAGTTTATATCTATAAGGATAACGTCTTTTATATGGGATGGAATCATGTTTTTTTAAAGTTGATATTTGGACCCTACTATAGATATGTAATATTGATATTATTTTATATTAGAAAAATGGTATTGTCTTATCAATGCTTATTTTTGTGTTTCTTTTATATCTTCTATTAGTTGAATTTAGGCATATGCTTCAAGTTGCTCATCTTTGTATTAGTTTTTGGTGCTATAGTCACAATATAACTACCTCGATGTTGTTTGGAGATGCTACCTTAACCTGTAACAATGTCTTTTAGAGGTTTTATAATTTATGCAAGTCACTAATGCATGAAATTAGCTTTAGTTTTTGTTTTAATAAAAATTAGCCTTAGTGTTTGTAATGAAACTTTATGTTTGTTGGATGGATCTGTATTGTTTGTTAGATCTATAATGTTTTTGTGTTGGATCTTTAATGTTTGTTTGCAATAGAGGTAAGGAATATGGCTCTGTATGGTTGGTAATTTTCAGTTTGACAATCCCATGACTAATTTCAATGGCATGGTTTATGTTGAATCGTTGGATACCTAACAACAAATGTGGAATCATTATTATGTATTCTTAAATTAACTAATTCTTGAATATAATGAAATTGTTTTGGTTGCTCCATGTTGCATGTCCTTGAGGTGATGCTACATTCAAATTTTATGTTGAACATGGTATTCCTTATATGATTTTGGTTCATTATTGGATTGGTTCAAATGAAGGTTTGGATAGGGGGATTAATTGAATACAACGTGGTGTATTTTCCAGGTTGAAGGTATTTTTGAGTACTTATTTGGGGTTTAGTTTCAAATTTTTCCTACATTTAGAATATCATTTTTTATATGCACGAAAACGAGTACATTCTTTTATCATCTGATCATGTTTAGTCTGTTGAGACAATGAGAACTAATTATAAACACTAAACTAATTATTGTACTTAATGAATAAGATTAACTTTTTAAATGATATGGATTGTACAGATAGTGTGAGAATTTGAGTGGGTAAACAATGACAGGGAGCCAGATTAATTTGAAGTGGTAAAAAATCTCAGAAGAAACAGGTGGATGGGGTCCCTAAATTGGAAGAAAGAACAAATAATGCAGGGAATCTTATAGAGGAAGAGGAAGAGGAAGAGGAAGATGATATTGAAGTGATTGAACAAGCTATAATGGTTGACCATAATCTTAAGGTGTTGTCCTGTCATCATCAATCGAAAGGAATGAACACAAATGGTGGGAAGCAAAAAGAGTAGAGACTTCAGGTGTTTTCTTTTCCCCGACTATGAAGTTTGCAAATGCCTGAGATGAACAATGAGTATCAGGGAAATGTTCAGGTAACAACCATAAATTATGGTCTAATGAAGCATTTAAATTCCAATATTATTTCAGAGAAATAATACAAAATTCATCATCAGTTTGTGTAGGCAACTAGTGAGGATTTCTCTGCGGAGCCTGTAGAAAGAAGGCGGCCTTTTCGTGCTCTCTTGGATGTTGGCCTTATTATGACAACCACTGCCAATCGTGTATTTGGTGCCCTCAAGGTATCACTTTATACATTCTCATAATGTTTGTTAATTTAAAAGAACATGTACACTTTAACTTTTTGCTAACACCCGTTCTGCTCTCCATTTCTTTTCTTTGTAATGTTTGGTAGGTTTATTTGTTATAAGGGCTTCTCTTATACTCAAATTTTCTTTTCATCGTGAAGTTTCCACAGCTGTCCATAGTGTACAGATGTCCGTTGCTATATTGATTTTGTTTTTACTACTAAACTATATTATATTTTTGCCACATTAATATAGAATTAGATACTGTGTGCATATCTAGACTTATTTGCAGGTGAGTAATTGGCCAATTATCATATTAGGGTATGTAAGTTTACTTGGACTGTTACTACCGTATACAATCGCCTTGGAATGTTGCTACGGTGTTGCATACAATGTTGTATACGATGTTGTATTGATGTTGCATATAGTCGGCGTGGAATTTTCATTAAGCATTACTACGATGTTACTACGATATTGCATACAACACCTATCTAATATACTTTTGAGCAGATTACAAATTGATGTTTACACCACCATTATTCGTTCTCATGGCTATGGAATGTTTATTTCCGTTCATTGGAATATTTATTTTCCTTTATTAACTTTCTGTCTTTTGGTTACTACTCGAGTTGGAGGTATACATGTTCTCACAATTGCTTCCTAAATGACCTTCAGTGAAGGTTAGTAACATTTCTTCAGTGAAGGTTAGCAACATTTCTTCATGGTTAAATCAACGGTTAAGATCAAATTTTTTTATGCGATCTAAGGGCGTGAGAATGTGCCCTTTATTTCTATTTGGTTGGTTTTTATACATGAAAATGTGATACTAAATTAGTGTTATAGTTCTCCAGTCATTGCAGTATGTCTTATTTATATACATGAACCATTGTAGTATGTCTCATGTGATGTTGGAACGAAAACTATAATGTTTTCCAACTATCGTGCAAGCTGTCTTTTTTTCATGTTTTCCAACTATCGTGCAAGATGATTTCCAACTATCGTGCACATTATATTCTCATTTATTACTCTGACATTCAATTTGAGAATATTATAGTGAGCAAACTAAATAATATTCAGTTTTTTTACCATTGCTCAACTACATTTTGTGCAATGCTTGTGCATTACTATGCATAGCATTTGAGGATGCTCTAACATTCAAATTTATGGTTGTGTATTACTATGCATAGCATTTATTTATAAGTTTAATAAGTTTATCTTATTTGGGTTTCATATATTCAATTTTGGTGAGAATTAACTCATAGCTTGCTTCCTGTTTGACAAAATGCCAAGCTGATGTATCATATCATATCATATCAATTTGGGTTTAGTGTGGTTTTGGTCTCATATGTTTGTTTCTTTTCTTTTTGGCTTTGTAATCTTTTAGGCACTTGATGCTTGGGTAAGGTTTGGTTCCAATAGTGGGGGAGTTGGAATACTTCAAAGTTGTATAGTTATAGTTGTACCTTATTTGCCTTAGTCTTTAATCATGGCCTTTGCAATAAGTTAAATATGTCAATTTAGTTGTGTGATTTTTTTGCATTTCAACGATATTGTTTCGATTTTTATTATCCAATTTTTTTGTTTCCGCAATTTGTTTTCCTTAGTCCATTTGGTTTGAATATATAATTAAAAATGATCTGATACGATACAATTGTGTTATGCTTTAATGTGCACAGGTAAAGGGAAAAATTGAAATGAGAGATGTCACTGAGAGAGAACGAAGCAACAACACAATTGTGCGGTGGACATGGGATTATACAGGAGAGGGCAAACATAAACGGTTTTGGTCAACTGCTGCTCTAAAGAAGTGATGAAATTTGCAGGTTATTTATCTATTTATGGAGTAAACTCAAAAATGTTTTCTTCTTTTGTTAGTATAGAAGATCTTCCTATATTCATTAAGGTGTATTTATGGTTAGATTCATCAAAGTTTCCTTTCATTACGAATATTTGATGTTGTTGATCATCCTAGATATATAAGAAACTAGTACTGCTATTCTTATGACATTTTCACAATAAAGTGAAGGACTTAACGTAATCGAACTAATGACCCCAATGTATGTTGAAGTGTAAATTATGGATGGTACGCCCCTGTGAACTAATTCAGCATGTCTTTTGATTGCAAGTTGTTCAATGAGAGAACTTTGAGATGAATTTATCAAAATGAATGGTGATATCATCTATGCGAGGTCGCGCTGTGGCTTGGGGCTGGGGAATCCATGTTAGAAACTGGTGAAGAGCCTCTGGATACGAAGGCTTAGGCCTAACTGGCCATTTCATCTGTGCATTCATAATGGCCAACTACAGGCTTGCTCTAAATTCCCCCAATGAATACTCAAATAAAGATCTTTTAATAGCAACAATTATTTTAGTAGTCCAAAGAACTATTGTTGTGGACTGTTGTTGTTTTAGGTAATCCAAATAACTATTGTTGTTACTAAAAGGAGCAGTTCTTTTAGTAGCAGTAATTCTTTGGACTAAAAATCCTTTTGGTAATAGCAGCAGTTCGTTGTAACAACCCCATGAACATGACAAATATTGTCACAAAAAATCAAAGGAAAACAATATACATCGGAACATACATGGAAGCATCTAATCTTCTTATTATATTTTTTCCGCGCACAAAGAATATAGAGTGTGGTTGATACTTTCATAGAATTTATTAACAACAAAAAGGCATGATAGATGTATGCTCAGAATTAGGTGTTTTACTGTTATCAGTTAGGTGCCTAGGAGATATTCACAACTATTACATGATACTTCATGGTGTTTCTTCACTTTCTCACAATTTACCATAGTTATTATTTTGATTATATGTTGTGACAAGTGATTTTACTTCGATGCTTAGGGATAAATGATTTGTTTGCAGACATAAGTTATTTACCTTGGGCAACTGCATCATTCAAAACTGGTTAAGCTTATAGGGTACTGTTCGGATGGTGACAACTGTCTTTTAGTGTACGACTTTATGCCTTAATGGAGCTTGGAGAACCATCTATTTTGAAGTAAGTTTCACCAGTTAAATGGGTTATTTTCCCGTTTAAGGCCCCATTTTGCTTGGGGTAAAATATTTTTTATCGAAGTAAAAAGTAAAATGGTGAAAAAGTATTCACCTATTTGGAGATGTAAACATTTTGTAACCTTCAATTCTTCATTTCGTGTCACAGGAGGGCCTCAACCACTCTCTTGGGCAATGAGGGTAAAAATGGCCCTAACTGCTGCTAGAGGCCTCTCTTTCCTGCATGATGCGGAATCACAAGTGATCTATCATGATCTAAGGCTTCTAATATCCTTCTAAAAGCGGTAAACTGTTTAAAATTACTGCAACCCATTACAAATTTATTTGTTTGGAACTGTTGATATATAAAATCATATATTAAATTTTATTATATCACTAATATTTATCTTGCTCCTGAGATACCAGAATTCAATGCAAAACTGTCTAATTTTGGTTTAGCTAAGGCAGGGCTAACTGGTGATAGGAGCCACGAATGAACTTACGACTATAAGTTGAGGTCAAAACACCAGCCGTAAACTAAAACCTCCGTTGTAACCATTCCACATAATAATTTAATTCCCCTGAATAGAATGCCAAGATCCAAGGTTATGTGAATTAGAGACAAATTCAAATATAGTCCCAACATAATAATATGAGTAGTCACATTATGTATTTTATGATTAGTAGCTTTTTTTTAAAAATAAAGATGGACACAAGAAGATTAGTACCCAATGAACATTTTTTTTGCATTTGGTATTAACCTGAAGCGTGTCATTGCTGTTTCTTTTCTCTTTTTTGGCTGAAAAGTAAGCTTTGTGAACGCTGATCACTGTAGGATGAATGCTCAATGCTATAGCACTGTAGGACGAATGTTGCTACTCACAACATATTTTCCAGGTTAGTTTCTCTTTATGTTTCGTTTTGCTGAAATGTAGATCTATGCCTGGAATTACAGACTATGGTTTGCTAATTTTTTTTAAGGAATCTTAGTCTATGAGAATCATACCAGTGGTCATTATGTCATCTGAGAATGTTCCTTCAACAGTGAAATAAAGGACTTAGAGAAGGTGTCACCTGTGCTTCAAATCACCCATCATTGGGGATGAAGTGAGTAGAAATGATGATGTAATAGAGGACTATATGCAGTTTGTTTATATTTTTTATTTGTATTTTTAGGTTTGGCAATGCTCTCACCTCATATCAAAGTATATATGTATCAAGTGAGTTTGTAAATTTCACTTTTTTGCCTATACCGAACTTTAATTTCTCCTGAGTATTTCTCTGTTTTATGTTAGGTTGATATAGTTGTTTAACTTAATATGTGTAAGTGAGTGTTTTGATATTAGTGGGGTTATAAAATGACTTTGATTTTTTTATACCTTTTTACCTGTTGTGGATTTTGTATGACCTATGAAAAAGGTACCCAAGGGTCACACTAGAAAGAACCGAGTGGTACTTGCTAATGCGTATTAGGTATATTAAAAAATCTCCAACTCTTTTAAATCTTTAATACAAAATCTATTATAAATTTTAAGTGAGAAAACACTCACGCACACTATTAGTAAAGGTGATGATGCTAGAAGTAAAGAATAATTCCCTTTAAGAATGAGATGAGGAAAAGTAGAGTGTGACACAATATATGTTATCGAGGAACCCACCTTAGTGGTAAACCCCGTGTCCCTAGTCCCAGGACAGCCCGCGCACTCAAGTCCACTATTACCGATTACATGTTACAGATTACAGTCCTCTAAGTCCACAATGAAATAAACTAAGCAAATACAAACCCGTACACCCAGCCTAGTCTAAAACAACCCAACTTGACTGAAAATCAGTCAACCCAATAACACCCCGGTAATAGAGACTATCACTCACTCACTACACAAGCACAACGACACACTCAAACCCGAGACCCCGTGAAGTTGTGCAACACACAAATATAATAATAGATATTGTTTTAATCAAAACAACAAAAATAATCTTGTTTAAAAATAGACCAAACAACCAAGGTTTAAATCTATTTTAATTGACAAGACAAATTACCAATCAAGGACTAATTGAAAGGTAAGACAATATTGAATTAATCAATACTAAAAAGAATCCTTAAATATTAAGTCCCAAGACACAAGTAAGGTCTTCCTTAATATTTAATATTCAAGTAAAGATTAATTCTAAAAACAAATTAGTTGGCGCAAATGACCACAAATGAAATCCCAACAATTTTGTCGCGCAACTAAGATAAAAATTAACCTAACACCAAATATAATATGAATCAATTTAAATAGGTGTTATGTTAAAAATATTAAGTCCAAGTAAAATGAGCAAAAGATAAATAAGTGTAGCACTTAGCTCATATAAAATAGGACTTAATTAAAATAAATAAAATAAGGTTTCAAGTATTAAATTTCAAATTTAGTATAAACCAATACTATGACAAGGGTTGGATCAAATACTCATACACACACAAACACTACCTTAAGTTATAAAAGAATACAACAAAAAGTATTCAACTTAGGCAATAAAAAGTGTAGGAGTCAAATGGTCCAATCCAAGTCAAATGAGTACGAGATAAAGAGTGTAGCACTCGACTCACTAAAATAGGATGGGTTTAACTAAAATAAAATTTAAATAAATAAAGATGTGATATAAAGACAACACACTAATTAAACCCAACTAAATAAAGTGAACACACAAAAGTTCAACTTAGAGGGTGTAACTAGTTTAGAGTCAAAAATCAAATATCTTTATTCCCAAAATAAATCAAACCAGATTATAATAATAAATTAATAAAAATGTGTGACACACTAAAATAAGTCTTTATAACAAAGTGTACACACAAACTGAAATGGGTGTAAATAAACTCTACAAACCAAACACCCAATAAGCCTACTAAAATTCAGTCCCAATAAATTTTAGTCCAAATAAATTTATCCAAATAAAGTTGGTCAAAATAAAGTCACAGTCCGAATAAACAAAGTGTATACACACTAAATGAGTTGGGTATAAATAAGTTCCAATCAACAAATACCCAACACCCAAATAAATTTTAATTCAGATTAAAATATTATTTTTATAAAAAATGTGTGACACAAAATTTTAATAATCTAAGTTCAATATAAAAGGTGTACACACAATAAATGACTTGGGTGTAAAATAAGGTCCAACAAAAACACCCAACAAAAGGACTTAGGCCAAAACAGTTTCAAATTTCAGTTCAAATAAATCCAAGTTCAAATTAATTTTTGGTTCAAATAAAGTTTGATACAAACAACAAACTCAAACAAAACGAAAAAATGATTCTCAGTTTTTAATAACAAAAAAATTATGTTTACTGATCTAAAAGAACCCCAACTAAAACAACACACCCAACAACACAAGTAAACAAATCTTCCTATATATAGTATATATATTACTAGAATATGGTATGTGTGTATATATATGTATGGATATATACTATAACAGAATATATATATATGGTGTAACAGGTATGAGGTGTATGTATATAAAATATATATTATAGCAGATGTATAGCACACACGCACACACAGTTAAAACAAACACACTGAAAACAGCACACACGCACACACTGCAACCCGCACACACAGACACACTGTCAACACACACACTGTTCACACGCACACACACAAATCTGCACACACTACACACACACACTGTTCACACGCACACACACAGACCAAAAAAAAATTGATCTATACTATTTATATATATATATAGCAGATGCAGATTTATATGTATATATATATATATATATATGTACAAGTAGAGAAAGAAGGATTCCCAAAAAAACTTCCGCCAGAAAACAGTCACCGGAGCCAGAAATAAACGAGACCGGACCAGCCAAAAAGAATGAGATCCACTCACCACCAATGGATGGCCGGAAAAAAACTCCTCGAACCAAACCGATCTCCAAACCCCCAAACCGAGGTCGCCGGAAATAATGACCACCGCCGGAGTAGCCTCAAGAACCGGAACCAAACACGAGGTGAGAAACCCCCTCAAAAACCGAACTCAACACGAGCTCAAATCGGAAAAAAACAGGCCGAAAAAACTACACCTCTAAATCGGAAACCCAATACTTAAATCAAAGCTCCAAAACAAATCTCTCAAGATGAAGAGAGAAAAGAGAGAGCAAAAAAAAATGAGAGAGGTTGTCTTCCAAAAAAAAATGACGGCTATAAGAGTTGAAAGGAAAAGAGGGAGAGAAAGGGTTTTAAACTAAAACCAAACACAAACCCTAAAGGGCTTTCTCCAAAAGGCCCAAATCTTAAAAGCCCAAAAAAAATAAAAACACACAAAAAAAAATATAAAGTCCGAAAATAAAAAATAAAAAATAAGACAAAAAAAATGAGACAAAAAAAATACAAAATAAATATTCTGAATAAAAAAAATATTTTATATATCAAGTCAAATAAAATAAAAGACTTGAAATATAAAATAAACTTTAAATTCAGAAAAATATCAAAACTCACACAAGAAAAAATAAATAAATTATATGACACCCAAAATAATTTGTACATTACCCAAAAAAAATATTTTTCTCAAAAAACTAATTTATATAATAAATCAATATAGGAAAATATGATTTAAGATATAAAAAATAGATTTGAATAAAAATAAAAAATGCAAGAGCATATAAATAAATAAAAGTTTGTCTCAAGATTGAGCCAACACAAGAAGAATGAGATTTTCACCTATTCCTCTTCAATTCATATGTTTTCTTGAGGTTTACTTTCGATCTAAAGCATGCTTATATACTGCCTTTATTGGCTATCGTGTTCGTTTATTTCATATAGGTGATTAAATGGATGGAGTATGCACTGATTTGTCAGAACTGTTTCTTGAATAAAAATAAAGATGACAAAGTGACTATTGTAAAACGTAAAATGTCTCTACAGAGTGGTATTGTTAATAGGTATAAAATGTAAAATATGGTGTACCCACTATATTACATCACTGTAATATCAGTGATTCTCGATCACAAAAATGTATTTAGTTGAAGTAATCCACGATCGCATTATGGTCTTACTTGAACTAACCATGACAAATATTACTACACATACTAACTAATTCTTACACTCTGTTTCATTGCAGGCTATAGAAAGAGCAAGGGAAGATCCTTTCCATGATCACATTATGGTCTTACTTGAATTCCTCTTTTGTTACGATAAGCTTATACCGGAGGAAATTATTGAGGAGCCAATTGGTTTATCCTTGGTTGGAAAAATAATTGGAGATAATCCCGGGTTCCCTAATTGTCGAACAAGTGTTTTTAACTTCTTAACTTCATGTTCGTAACTATTGGTAATAAAAGTGCAAAATTGACTGAAATTAATGATTTGCATTATCTAATTGTTAGAGAATTTTTAGTTATTTAAAGAATATATAGTATTAATTTGATATTAAAATTTATCTATGGGTTTTATTTTGTCTTTTGGATTACAAGCTACTTAAGTCTCTATTTTTTTGGTGCCTAGGTATCTAACAAGATGACCACTCCATTACTATTCATGTTTACGAGGGAACCCTTCGCCAAAATTATCTTGCATAATCGGGTAGGACCTGGGCAAGATGGGTGGACTTTGACTCGGACTGAACTAGGTTACAACTGCTGGATCTGGGTCTTAGGTTGATTAGTGTCAAAAACATATGTCAAAGTCAGTCTTGGGTGTGTGAAGTCCCTCAATAACTGACCATGACTTATGTCACATGCAAGCATACATGCTGTTGTTCGAGAGGCCAGAGGTCTTGGCTGGTTTTGCACCCAAAAAAAATAATTTGATTTCTTCTGTGTGGATGCTTTGGCCATTTTTAGCAATCACAACACAAAGTTTCATAGCAAGACTAGACTCCGTGGCACGAAAATTTATGACAAGGCTTGCACTACATTCCAATAGTATATTCGAGCTCAATCGAGGTAGTTGGTGTTTTGCTTACTCCAACATCAGTAATATGGAAACCGACAACAAATGGGGCAGTGAAAGTAAATTTCGGTCAAGTAGTTTTTTAGGACAATAGGAGCATTAATATTGGTGCGGTAGTATGTGATAACAAAGCTAATACCACAAAATCAGCTACGAAATTCACTTCAAAATTGGGAAGGAGACAGAAAATTGCTAATACCACAATGGGTTTTGTATTGTGTTTATTAGAACTATGGACCATGTTTATTGCTTATTTTTTTCCATTTCTCTTTTTATCTGAAGTGGAAATATTTTCATTTGTGACGAACAAGATTTTGTCACATGTTTAGTTATTTAAAGTTCATGATCTATTATTTCGAGTTCATTTTGTGTACTTACTTTCATATCTTATTTCTTACCCCCTGGATTGAATTGTTATTAGTTTTAAGTGATCATGTTTAGGCCTAAACATCTAGCACTGAGTAATCTTTAATGATAAAGTGATCATGTTTTGAACTTGCGATTACGTATTTTGAAAAAAAATCCGTGCCTTCAGGCATGGGCATTCCGCTAGTATATATATATATGAGATGTGAAACATATATATACGAACATAATAAAGAATGGAATGTGAGATAAATTCTGAATATTTCGGGAGTATAAAATTCGAAATAAAATCGGGATATACATATATAAAGATGAGAATATAATATACGAGGTTAATAACACTAAAACGTGAATAGTGTAAATAACTAGTGAAAGTTATTCATGATGTAAGGATGAATCATAACTGAGAGATTATAATGTATAAGCTCAGGCGATAGCTTAGAATATTTTATAAAGAATGAATAAAGTGATATTCTCCTTCCGGTAGATTTATATCCGGATTCATATGTATATGGATCATAGGTTTTAGTGAGAACTATTTACATATACGGTATGGTATAAAATGTGGTATGTACTGAGGGCCTAATGGATTTCGACGATCAACATTGTTATCTAGTAGTGTATCGGGGGGGGGGGGTCCTTGTTTGGATTTCGCTTCGTGAGACACCCCACGCATGAACGTAGAATAGTGTTGGGAATGGTGAGAAGTTTAGTCCTTAGTACTCAGATTTATGAGGATTTTTAGAAGATGGGTGAGATGAATTAGTTAGGAAGGGTAGCTTAACTCGGCTGTTTAAAAGATATGCGATAGTTGTGCCCTATTAGAAGAGGGGTGAGGGGTATCTCATGAGAGTGCAATACCAATTTAAATATGAGAGATTTTCATATTTTAAAATATGGGATTTAAGCACTTGCTAAAACCTTTTCAACACTCGGACTTTGACCCGTTTCTCTATTTTCCCCTCTCATGCTATATCTATATATATAGGTGTCCAGACGCATGGACGCCTGGATGATGATTCTTTCGAGTCAGACGTTTTTCGCAGTAGATGTCGATGCAAGCAGATTTAATGTATATGCTTCTATCATTGAGATCTAGATAGGAGGTATTGTAGAAACATTCGGGACGATAACCCAATTGTATTCATTTATTCTTTTACCGCCTTTTAGTGTGGTATTAGATTTTGTTGTATTATGTTAATCGAGTGTTCAATTATATTTTATTTCATTTCAGTTCGTGTATATAAACTATTATGATTGATTTATTTTAATGGTTTGGTTAAAAATATTAGTTAATTAAAATTTTGATTTGCTAGCCTAATAGTTTATTAGTAATTAAATTGATTTTCGACCGTGATGCTGAGAATGAACCATATGAGACTCCTATTTTAATTTGGTATAGGATTGATCACTCGGTATTTTATTAGGAGGGGTGTCACAACGTTCAAACTTGGGATATGACAAATTTCAAGTTGACTGCTATAATTGTCATAAGTTTCGGCATTATGCTAGGGCATGTAGATCAACCAACAACATAGTCAATGAAATAGTTAATTATGTGAAAGAAAAAAAAGAAGAGAATGTCACATTACTACTTTTATACAATGACAACCATAAAGGCCAAGAAAATACATGGTACTTTGACAGTGGTGCGAGCAACGACATGTGCGAAACAAAAGGCATGTTCGTAGAGAAAAATGTATCAGTTAGCAATAATGTCTTTTCAGGAGATGATTGCAAAATACCAATGAAAGGAAAAGGTATGAAAGATAGAAGTCACCAATTAATATTAAATGTCTACAATGTGCCCAATATGTAAAGCAACATTTTGAGTTTGGGTCAACTCTAAGCAAAATGTTATAATATTCATATGAAAAATTATAGTCTTTTTACAAGAGACTGCAAAGGAAATTTATTTACCAAGGTAAAAATATCAAAGTATATAATGTTTTCTTTGAATATTCAAAATGATGTTACGAAGTGTCTTAAGGCTTCTTACTAAGATGCATCATGACTTTGGCATATTCGATTTGGGCATCCCAACTTTGGAGAACTAAAATTCTTATCCAAGAATGAGATGTTGAGAGGCTTACCTTACATTAATCACCCCGACCAACTACGTGAATGATTTTTACTTGAGATGAAATTAAAAAAAAACTTTCAGAAGGAGTCAAATTTGAAAGCCCAGAAGCCACCTGACCTGATACACACAGATATTTATGAGCCAATCAAGCCAAGATCTCTAGTTAAAAGAAACTATTTCCTTATCTTCATCATGATTTTTCAAGGAAAACATGGGTATATTTATTAAAGAAGAAATAAGAAGTTTCTGAAGTTTTTAAAAAGTTCAAAGTTGCTATCGAGAAATAAAGTGGTTGCCAGACTAAAGCCATGAGATCTGATCGGGAAGGATAATTCACCAGTAAGGAGTTTCAAGAGTTTTGTGAAGAAAACATAATTCGACTCCTTTAACCGTTTCGAGATACCCCCCAAAAATGGATATATCAAAAGAAAAAATATAACAACCCTTGACATGGCATGAAGCATGCTCCAAAGCAAGTGAAAGTTTACCTACTTCACCAATATCAACCACTCATAGAGACTCATCACAAGTGAAAGTTTAAATGAAAGAGTTGTGCCCCGTATAACAAGTCTACGGGATCTATATCAAGTAATCGAAAGATATGATAATCTTACACTCTTCTGCCTCTTTGACAATTGTGAGCCAGTGAACTTCCAAGAAGCTATACAAGACAAAAAGTGGAGAGAAACGATGGACAAAGAAATAAGGGCCATCGAGAAGAATGAAAGTTGGGCACTCGCTTCACTTTCAAAAGGTCAGAAGGATATTGGTGTCAAATAAATGTACAAAATGAAGATAAATGCTAAGGGAGAAATAGAAAGACACAAGACAAGGCTAGTCGCAAAAGTATATATTCAAAGAGCTGGCATCGACTATGATGAGGTATTTACTTTTATTGCCCGCTTAAAAAATGTGAGATTAATTATCTCTCTAGCAACTCAGAATAGGTGGCAGATTCATTAATTGGATGTAAAGTTCACATTTCTTAATGGAATAATTAAAGAAGAAGTCTACATCGAGCAACCTTTGGACTATTTAGTGAAGGGACATGGAGACAAACTCTTGAAGTTGGAACAAGCTTTCTCTAGGTTAAAGCAAGCACCGAGGGCATAAAATATTCGTATCAACAAGTACTTTCAAGAGAATGGTTTCAATAAATATCCCTATGAGCACGCTCTATATATCAAGATAAAAAATGGATATATCTTGATCGTGTTAACATGTAACTCACATGTTTTTCTTTTAGAGTCTATTTTTCTACTGTTTTCGTATTGTAAAATGTTTTTATCAGATTTTCTTTTCACTGGACAGTTTATACACTGATTTTGAGTTGAATTGAGAAATTTTTAAGTCGTTAGAACGAGTTCTGGCTGTCGTCATAACAACATATTCATGTCGTTATATGGATAGATCAAACGACTTTCGCGTGAGATACAGTTGGCGTACATGTATGGTAATTAGATGAGTCGTTAAATGGTGGTTAGAAAGTACCTTTTGAATGAGGTGCTATTGATTTCGGTCGTTAGTTTTGAGATTTTTCATGGTTCGAATGACATGCATATATCGTCTGAACGACCTTTTTGGTTTTTGAGATTTTCGATCTGTTTCAGTACATGCTTGTTACACATTATTCTGATATTATTGTGTTGTATTTCTTCTGGTTAGTTGACATGCAGCTTTTATTAGATTATTCATGCTTGAATATTACACTACATTGTTGGATGAGATTTTGTTTAGTCACATAATTTATTATTGTGATGATTGTTCCATGTGACTGTTTACTACCTATGATTTGATACATCCTATTTTTAATTAGCTAATTACCCTTGTTTATCTAGGTACGCTTCTCATATTCTATTCATGCTAGATATATGTTTATATTTAGTTTTCTCACTAGTTGTCTATTCGAGACAAAAATAGGGAGAGATAGATATGTGATGTAGGGGGAGACTTGAGATGTTTCATATTGATTTGATTTAATTCATATTTCTTAGACATTATATTATTGTTGAAATTTGATTTGATTTTATATATCATTTGTTCCTCCATACTTTACAATTATTTGGTTGTTTCGTGTGTCTAGTGATTCTTCATTGATTCGAGATTTGCGACTACGTCACATTCAGATAGCTCATGCTCTCCTGTCGTCCTACATTTGATAGTGCTCACCGATCGTCCTACATTTGATAGTCCGTGTCCAATATTTTCTTTTTGGATTTATGGGATGAGATTTCGGTCATACGGCTTAACGACCCGATCCAGGCATTTCACTGTTTAGGTTTTTTCTCAGAATAGTCAAAGGGGGAGATTTGCAAGGACAAATTTTCAATTAATTATGTATTGGCATTATTCTGGACAAAAACCACTTTGAGTCCTAGGATAGATTTTACTTATCATGATTCCCACTAAGCCTATGATGTTGTGTTGAAGATGTAGCATCCAAGCTTCAAAGATAGATTATGCCGTAGTTTTGGTGCACGTTTCACGTCTTCACATTTGTATTTCAAGATTCTCTTAGGTATGGATGCATAATGGTTTATGGATACTTGGTAAATTATTCTAAGGATGTTATTTTATTTAAATCCAATTTTAAAGTGTTTTTAAAAAATGATTTTTCCGAGTTATTTCATGTTTAGAAGTCGTACGAACATTCCCTTGGTTTTTATTTGGTTCAAACAGCCTTCTAAGTCGTTCAAATGACATTGCAGAGTTGTTCAAACGACATGATCTTCTCGTTCTAACAAGATGGTCATTTCGTTCAAATGACATCATGTTTTCGTTAGAACGACGCGCCGCCTTGAAAGATTATTTACGGCGCCACCACATGGTTCGTGTTCTTCATGGGAGATATTGCTTTGTCATGGATGTCAAAGAAGTAACCAATTGTCACACTCTCTACATGTGAAGCTGAATATGTAGACGCTACATCATGTGTGTATCGTGTAATATAACTCAGAAATTTGCTGAAGAAACTGGGTTTGCACACAAGGAGCTAACAGATATTTTTGTTAACAACAAGTCAGTGATAGCCCGGGCAAAGAATCCAGTTTTTCATGGTCGAAGCAAACATGTCGATACTAGCTACCATTTCATAAGAGAACATATTGCAAGAAAAGATGTGGAACTAAGGTAGATAAAATCTCAAGACCAAATTGTGGATATTTTTACCAAGCCACTGAAGTATGAGGACTTTGTCAGATTAAAAAATTCGGTTGGCATCACAAAACAAGTTTTAAAGGGGGTGTTAAAATATAAACTTATTTTATCCACTAGTTCCTAGAAGTTTCCTAAGTTAGGTAAGGTAGCTGAAGATGTGTTTCATTATTATTAGTAGATTGTAATGGCTAGATAGCTAGATACTAAATGTGTGGCATAAGAGTACTTGTATTAATTTTTGTTTGAACCGTATTATGTGGTAGCATTTGATTTTCTTTATGTATAAATTCCCATCATTCTTAAGTTCTTAGAATCATCAAATAACAAGGACGTTAATAAGCAAAACTTATTAATTGTATTTGTAAGAAGTTAAATTGTAAGAATATTTTCTTATTTATAGTAATATCGTGTTAAATAAAAAATAGTTGCGCGTGTGCCTTTAAGTACTTATTTTGTATAATATAAGGTGCAAAATTATATTTCTTTTGCAAAATTATATTTTGGACAATTAGGATATGTCAACGTAATATGACATGTTCCTACGTTGGACTGCAACTTCAGTTACGCCATTTTACATATTTCTACAGGATTTTTTCCATTTTCCCATTGGTTTACAAGTTGAACACCTCATCGACATGTCGGCACCATCATCTATGTTGGCCTCCTTCTTACGCAGCTTTACGAATGTTTTTCCACTGCAGAACAAATTACGATATGTGACGCAATATGCACATCACATGCGCAAGGGGAGAGAGAAAATCCAAGCTTATTTTATTATATTTTCTATCAGAAAGAAAACACTTCAGTAAAATATCAAAAAAGGTACGAGAAGAGGCCAGCATGTCCACTAAACTTAATACAATTGTGTAACTAAAAGCTGCTAACCTATGAGTCTATGACCAGAACTTAACAAGGCAAATACAAAATAGAAGAAAAATAAAATTCGACGACATCTGGCAGCCAAATAGTTACAAAATAAGCATGCAACCGTGATGCCCAGATATTTTAATTTGTCATGACTATACAATTGAGACAAAACTATCCATTAAAATCAACTCTATTAGTTGATAATTGTAAAGTTACATTAAAGTGCTAATTATGTACATAAAATCATGTAATGTATCTATGCTTTATGTGATATGCAAAAAGTTCTCCACTGGTATGCTTTTATTTTGTGTTTTCCATTGGTGTGAACTAGAAAAGCGAAAAGATTGTAGTCTAGGTTCTTAGAATGACTCAAAGTGATGATTGGAAAAATGAGACATGTATTAGAAATGACAGATGTAAGTGAATTTTATTTCATATAATAAATGGTGTAATTTCTACATATCAGAAAATCATAACAGTCTCCTTCTTTCTCATATCATCTAGTTGGCTGAAACTTTTCTTATAACTAAAGCTGTTCAATTGCTACCTCAACTTTCTACTATCTGATTCGATAATCTTGGCCCTCTCTATCCGCTTAGAAATCTCATTTATCGTCTTCTCCCTCTCTCAATCTACAGAGGAGGATCTCACATCATTATCAAAAGCTTCTTCATATCCTCACTATGGCCTTGAAAGACAGAAGCCTTATTTTCTTTTTGACCGTTTCTATAATACCCCGCCTAAAACACGAGGCGCTATTATGATTGAAACTAAACTAAATATTCAACAATTAGTATAGAGCATCTATATTCCACAAAATAAATATATTGAATCCAAAATTTACACTTTCGAAATAATCACAATTAAATTTCACTTGAAAATAATACTAAGCTCTTCAAATAAATTACGCTGGCAAACTATGGTAAACAAAAGGTTTAGAGGACTGGGCTCTAGAGGAATGGCACCTATTAAATTTTCTAAAGTTTAAGAAAACATGACCATCTTTATCCTCAATTATATCCCCAATTTCTTCATTTTGACGTGGCTAGGGAGGAACAACATTTTTTATAGCCCAAGTCTGTGGGAAATCAATTTCGTCCCAACTTATAGTTCTAGGTGTGTGTACGTTAGAATCTATAAGATGTCTGTCAATTAACACAGTTTTACCAAAATGACTAAATTGTTTAACATTGGGAGCCATAGTATTCATTACCTTGTAATAAATCCTATAGATAATCCCAATAGTTTCCGATCCAGGAAGAAAATTATAACCTTTAGTTTGAACCCTAAGACTCAAAGCTTTACAAAGGTACATATTAGACAAAGACAAAGTTATATTTGGAAACACATCAAAATAAACAGGTCCATTACAAAGACTAGTTTCAATTGCTCCTATCAAAGATTATCTAAAATTAATACAACTACCATCACGTAGAGTAGCTTGCAAATAGGCGTTCATACCAGAAAGGGTCAAAGGTTTAAAAGCAATTTGAATTAAACCAACATGAATAAAATGATAGTTTTTATCTTTTATATGATCTTTAAGATCATCCCATTTTAAGAGTTCGATAGACTTATCTTGCTCGTTCAGACTAATGGTTTGTTCCATAGTCTTTATAGCGTACTTGCTACGAAAGTTATACCAATTAGCGTTATAAATGGTTTTAGGCTGGACTTTAGGAATAGTCCACCTGTTCAAATCCTTTTGAACATTAAATTCAATTAAAGAAGAGTTCTTCATGAACTCTTGTGAGTTGTGTGTATCAAGTGTGTTCAAATTCATAATACAAATGCTAATATTTAGGATAGTAATAACCTTATGATCTGAATTAGGAAAATATTATACAAATAAAAAATCTAGATTTAAAAGAATATAATAAGCCGAATTAGAAATCACTTATGACACCCAGTGGTCAACGATTTACTCGGGAATAAGCCTCAACGCCTCACACGACAACACGACAACCCATTACGCGACAAATACTAGTCCATATCAAAACCAGATTTCTATTTCTCCTTATTATCATCATTTAAATTAGGTTTTTAAAGTGAATAGTAAATTACTATTCACACCGGTGAACAGTAATTTACTATTCAGGTGAATAGTAACTTACTGTTACGACATAAATTTCAGACCATTATCATTACTAACCTAAACATTAACACACAGTTTAGCCAATCATGGCTCTGATACCATAAACAAAGAGGATCTGGTAAACAAAGAGGATCAATATAAGCGAAATAATACTTGAAATATATTACAAACTTTTATTACAAACTGAAATTAAAACAAACTTAAAACTTACAAACGGAATTAGAGTCCACCGGAATAAGGCCGGAAAGTCCACAAGCTTATTACAAATTTAGAGAGAGAGAGAGAGAGGGTAAAGAAAGAGGTGCCAAATGAGGAATCAGAGTCCTGAATTTATATTACAAAAGAAGGAATAAATAATTTCTGAGAAAACGACCCTTGGGTCCCTCCAATATTCGAGGCTGACAAAGTCTCTTGTCCTGAAGCGTCGGTCGCTGGGCTAATGGGTCCTACCATTTGTCACGAGTTGTTGACTGATGGGCCAGTGGGTCCTACCACTACCGACGAGTCTGCCAAACTTTGTCTTCAAGCGTCGGTGAGCATCTTTCTGGGGCCAGGTGGGCTAATTATCTCAAATCATCTAGGCTATCCTCTGGGTCCGAATTAGGAAAGGTACCATCCAATCTTCGAGTTGGAAAGGCTGAACTCAGTGAGTTGAAAAATACCTCCATTGTTGGCTCAGAGGGTAAGTTGGTGTCGAACATGTCACCAATAAACTAATCGTCTTCTGGGTTTTGGGATTCTTCGGCAAGGAAGAAGAAAGGATTATCATTCTTGACACAGGCCATGGATGTATCATCATCCGAAGGAAGTGGAATGGGATTAGAATCATCGTTGAGAGGATTTGTCTTCATTCCATGAAAATCAAAAGCCGATCTGGATTGGCTTTGGGTGTAGTCAAATACCTTATGCAGTAGCTCCTGCTCTGTCCCTTTGAGAAATTTCTTCTTGATGGAAAACTTCAAGTCCTTGATTAGATTGACAGCTGGCATCATCTTCTCAGTTGGAGGCGGTGATTCATCAACCGAAGCCATGTAGTGCTTTAATCTATCTTTTATTTTAGAAATGGTATTATTAATGTCAACACCACTCCGGTTTATTTTACACTTGAAAATAATACAAAGCTCTTCAAATAAATTACGCTGCCAAACTATGCAAAAATAAAATCCTCCAAACGTCGTGCTCTAAAATCCTCCAAAAATCCATAGCATCCAAATTCACGCTAACCTGTCACTAAAAGAAAAATACTGAGAAATACACAATATGACAATAATAGATCCTCAAAACAGTAACGGTGAATAAATGCAACAATACGAATCTAAATTCAAGTTCATTGCGACATCTTAGCATTATACCAATTTAATTTCTCATTAGCATTTCAATAGGTCATCGGGCTGTGGTGATAATTATATTCAACACAAATAAATGAGAAAAGCGCAATCACCCAAGCGAATAAAAAAGATGATGAATGTCAATCACACAACACAGTATGTACGTGGTTCAACAAGAATGCCTACATCCATGGTGGCGCAGTCAGTAGTATTTCTATATACTCCGGAGAGTGGTTACAGAGAATACAACTCGTGCTTTTGCCCCAGGCTTAGGGTTTATTATATACATGTTTGTTCTCGGGGAGTGGGGGTGTTGGACTTCCCCACGTCCATCTTTTACTCCTAGAATATCTCTCTACGAGATTTTAGGAGTGGGCTAATTCATAACTGAATTTAGTTGATATGCGAGGGGCCCAGACTTTGAGCCGTTCGTATTAGGCTACTCGTCTGGGCCTATGATGGGAAATTCGGGTACCCACAATTGCCCCTAAAGTTGTTGGGCCACAATTTGGGCTCAATAAATTTAAATGATTTGTCATAATGTCTCTTTTGTAAATTGTTTAAATTTTTCCAATGTTGGAGATCTCTACTTGATTTTGGCGGCAGTCTGCTTCGTGTCCTGTGCATCATGATTGAAAACATTTAAAAAGTCATTTGGAGTGGCACTTTTATATTGTCATTTCAATCTTCTTAACATTTCCTTATCTTTTGCAAGCTTTAGCCACTGCGCCCTATTCTCGAGGTCTTCATTTTATTTTCTTTCAATCTCCCACATCATCTGGGCTTGTGATCTTGCGTTGTCCAAGCTAAACTTTCATCTTGTACGTCCCCTTTGCTCTCTCTCTCTCTATGTTTTCTCTGTTGAGTTTTCTTCGAATTTGTATTTTAGGGTTTACAAATGACGAAGATAGGTAATAGATCAGTGCCTGAGTTTAAGAAGTTTTATAATATCCTAGAATGGGTAGAGATTGAGTGCATCTCTGTCTTTAAGAATGTTAGAGAGATAGAGGGCGCTCATTAGATTCACGTCCTGTTGCTTTCCCAAGGGGGTCTTACTTTTCCTCCAAGCAATTTGTTTTTGCATTTCTTTAGTTATTTCAACATCGTCCCAGCACAGTGTTTGCCAAATGTATGGAAGATAGTTAATGGGGTTCATAGAATAAACCAACTCTATGGCACCAATTTAGGGCTCGCTGAAATATATTTCTGCTATTCTTTCTCTCGAACTAGATCTGGCCTTCTTTACCTCAAGGACAGGAGTCCTGATAGGGTATTGGTAGTAAATCTACCTGATTCCCATAAGGATTACTGGAAAGAGGGCTTTCTCGCTAGGAATTGGCAGTTCTCCCCCCATACTGAGGGGGCGAGGTCTGATAGATTCACAGTCCCCTTTATGGGGAGGAGTACATAGGTAATCTTCGCTCTGCTCATTGGTCTTCCTGTTAAGGTTTGATTTTTCTGATACTTTCCTGTTTTCTTTTCAGCGAGGACAAAGAGCTTGGAACCTACCCTTAGCGAGGTTCGAGCTGTCGAGCTGATTAAAGCTTAGAATATCAGGGAGTCTTTGGCTGACGGTGAACATCCCCGGCCAGCTGCTTTTCTTCTAGAGTACAAGAACATCGGGTCCAGTTTCATTGCGATGCTTATGGACATCATTCCTGACTTAGATATTACTGAAGAAGATGCTGTTGACACCATCCAGTTAGACGAAGAAGAGAGCAGCTCTGAAAATGATATCAGAGGAGGTGCTGAAGGTGGTTCCAGCGAGGCGAGCTCTAGTGGTAAAGAATCTTTCATCTCGGATGAGGTCTCTGAGGCTCAGGAATCTTCAAGTACATCTAGTAGTTCTAGCGAGGAAATGTCTCCCCCCAGGAGGAACCTAATCCGTGATGATGATGCTTGAAACAAAAGTCCGCTGAGGAGAGAACCAGTGCTTCTTCGACCGCTGAGCAGACTGCTGTTTATGAGCAGGAGAAGAAAAGGAAGGAGGAGGAGCTGTTGAGAGAGAGAGAAAGAAAGAGAGAGGAAGATGGGAAAAGGTGGAGGAGAGGAGGAAAGCTGAGGACAGGAGGAGAGCTGGGAAGGAGAATAAGGATAGGGAAGAGGAGAAAAGGAAAGAGGTGGCAGGATGAAGGCTGGGCATGCTCTGGTACCCGTGTCCGCTTTGCCATAGGGGGCATCTGTTGCCCTCTCTCCTCAATTGGCTCTTGCATTGCTCGAGAGAGCAATTTTACCTGTTGATCGTCAGAAGGCGATGGGGGATAATCAGCAAGCTCTGGAGGTGAGCCAGAGGCTAGCTTTAGTAAGTCTTCTTCTTTCCTTTATGCTCACAATTTAATGTTTTTCCGTTATTGAAACCACCTGCTCAATGTTCCTTTTCCTTGCAGTTTATGACTGACTTCGCCGTCCTGTACCGTACTCGCGACGAGATGGTAAGGACGAAGGCTGATTTGGAAAGACACAATACCGAGGTGCGTGGGAGGAATGCCAAGCTGGAGGAAAGCTTGAAGGATGCTAATGATGCCCAGAATTCCTTCGATCTCGCTCTTGTCAAAGCCAATAGAGCGAAGAAGGAGATGATGAAGGAGCTGAATGAGTTGAGGCAGTCCTATTACCTGGTCTGCACGAGCAAGCTTGTTGTGGTGGAGGAGAATAAGGTACTGGCAGAGAAGCTGAAGAAGATGGAGTCTGAAGCAATTGTTCTGAAGGAGAGCTCTTACAATGATAGTTGGGCCGCGGCGAATGAAGATGACGATGTTCATATTGGCTACATCAGCCGGCTAAACTTCAAGAAAGGCTGGAACAAGGCTCTTCTGGCTGCTAGGGTGGATGTTGATTCGCCCTTGTTCGATGAGCATGATCCAGGCCCCAAGCCAGTTGTAGATGAAGCTTCTGCCCCAGCCATTGAGGGCGTTTCCCCTGCCTCCCAGACTCTTCCTGTTGGTGCTCCTTCTGCCCAGGGAACAACAGTTGTTTCGTCCGAGGGAGCTATAATACCCCGTATTTTTATGGCTTTTAAATTTAGGGATTTTATTAAATTTAATTGAGGTAGATTGATTTAATATTAATCCGAAAATATGTTTTAAATATTTACTAGCGTGACGAGAGTTAATAATTATTGGAAATTATTGAATATTACTAGATGAGTAAAGTAATATGTAAGATCGATTTTATTAAAATTGTCACGAGCTAATAAAATGGAAATTATGAAAATTTAAGTCAGGACGCGCCTATGTCGTGTCAGGACTAAATTATTATATTAAGTGAATAAATTATAAGTTGCCCGTATGGTCATTTCGAATGCGCTAATGTGTCCGGTAGGATTGAGATAGTCAGAAAAGTGTACCCGGGAGTTTGGTTTGGGTCTCGGGGTGTTTTGAGGCCTAATTGACATCCCGGGAGGGTATTATAGACATCTTGTATTTTTGGGTAATTAAACCTACGAATTTAATTACGTTATATCAGCCATTTGGAGTTGTCTCTTAGGGTTAGCAAACACAAAATCAAAGAACGACCATTAGAGAAGGAGTTGGAGAGCTTTCCAAGCAACTCAAGGCCAAGGACTCACCCGTTTGCACCGCCGCCACCACCAAAACGTAGATGGCGCCATGAGGAAAGCAATCATACCATTTCATCCACGAAATCAGAACCTTGAATTTTAGGCAAGTATCTATCTTGCTTTGTTTTTGGTTAATGCCTCACCCATGTTAGTTTAGGATTACCAAGATCATGTTTTATGGAAGAAATTATTAATTTAGAGACTTTAAATCGCATGTTTAGAGAGATTCAATATATTCTAGGTATACCCATCATATGTAGAGGATTACCCACGAATTATTATGAGTTTAGAAACAATAATTCTGGGAGAAAATTAGAGGTGTGTATATTTCTTCTAAAATTAGGGTTCTTAAAGATTATGTCAATTTTACCCCATTAATTCGATATCGTTGATGAATTTATACATGTTTCACGTAGGAAATCATGTATATATGTATCTAAAACTTGTAGTACTGGTATTTGAGAATTCTAGAGTTGTTAATGACATTTTTGGATAAATTGGAAGATGAAACCCACAGGTTTAATTTGCAGTTTCTGGGCAAGAACTACTTGATCGATCGATCGACCCAAGAGCATTGATTGATCGACTGATCGATCGATCGACCCATTTTCTTCAATCGATCGACCCCTCCTGGAGAACTGCATATTTCTCATTCGTTAGTTTAATCCGATTAAGTTGTATGGGAACCCTTGATTGTTGTTCTTGGAGTATAATGGGATATAGAGAAGACCAGTAGGGCCTAGGTAGACCCCATTGAGTAACATCTTAGTGTAGGATGGGATTTTGGGTTAATGAGTAATTATTCATGTGTATAAGAAATCATGCGTATATTTAATAAAAAGATCGAGACTCGTAAGGGAGTTAGACCAGAACCTAAGTGAGTGAATGCGTACTGAAATTATACTTACAATGCTTTGAGAGAGGAGAAGTGAGTATGGAGTGAATAATAAATGAGAATACAAATAACGAGTCCGTTATATGAAATAATCGAGTAAAAGGTGTAATAACGGATAATTATAATTATGGGTCGTGAGCGCACCTAATTTAGCAATGTTGATATGTGTGTGTGTGTGTGTATATATATATATATATATATATGACTGTGTAATTGTGAATATATTATATCTGTGTAAAAATCATACTCGGGCTACTTGCTATCACGGGGATTTTCGCGCTTGGATGGTCTTACCTCGATTGTGCCTTTATGGGGGATATTGACTTGTACCCTAGAACATAGGATTCCTTGGTACAGGCTATCTGATTGATAGTCAGATGGTCCTAAGAGACGTGAAAGTATGTGCTGACCTCTTAGAGACTTGGAACTATTCTTCGCCTCCATTTATATGTGTTTTGTGTTAATACAGTTCGAGAGTGATTCCAAACTAGTGTTTCCCTTAGTACGAGTGATATGGGGACTTGATAGCAGAGTATGCCAGCACCATAGATTGTATGTGGGGTGCAGATAGTGTGTGTGTATATATATATATATATATATATATATATATATATATATATATATATATATATATATATATATATATATATATATAATATATGAATGATTGGTATATATATACTTATATATGGAAACCTTGCACCATAGATTTTATGTGGGGTACCGTTACAATATATATTATACGTGTAACTAATATATATCTATATCTATATGAGAACTTTCTATTGTGCATAATAGTAGTGAAGTAATGAATAAATTCTTCAACTTCAATATAAGTATTCGGAAACTTTATAATGGTACGGAGTTATTCTAAATAACGTAATAAATCTTGAAGAGATTGATTTTCTAAAGTGAATATCGTAACCTTATTTTCAAGAGATAAAACCTTATGGAGACTAAGTTAGAGAGACTTATGAGATTCATTAGTATGGTAGGCGTGCACACTAGATGAGAGGTGAGAATTCTCAAGAGGGTGTCGCATACGAACATGGTTGTTGCATTAGGAGGTAAGCATTTTAAATACTTGCTAAACTATTTTTTAAAACTATTTTACAATCAGGCTCTGACCCATTTTATATTATCTCTCCTCTCTTGTATATATATATATATTACAGGTGCCCAGCCACAGGGGCGTCATGCATAGGTTCTTTGGATAGGATGCGCTGTAGCTTATGTGGGATTGCAAGCCTTTGTTATAGACGACCTCTTCATTGATTCGGTTCTTGTTATAGTTCTTCATGGTTAGGGCATGTGTCTCCCATTTCCCATTCAGTGTAGATTTTTCAGAGATGTATGTTCATTTATTTTCAGTATTCGGTACTCTTTGGGTATTGATTATTGTCAGGATGGTTTCATTTGTAGTTTAAATTTGGTTTGGTTAATCTAGATGGACTAATTCTTTTGTGTTGATTGCTATCCGTAGCACTTATGTGATTCTTAAACTGTTGGTTATTTAAAAGGTTTTCAAATTGGAATTTAATAAAGATGGAAATAAAGTTTTAAATTTTTTTGACACTTAGCTTAATTATTTAGGGTGTTTAAATTAGAAAATTTTATTTTACGACAGTGATGCTAAGAATGAACCAATTGTTCACCTTGATTTTAATTTAATAAATGATTGATCGCCCGGTATTTAATTTGGCGAGGTGTCACAGGTGGTATCAGAGCATCAGGTTCTAGTGTCCTTTAGGATATGTGCGGCTTATTATGCTTCCATCTTTGCTTTGTTTGATATAGAGCCCTATGTTTAGGATTGCTAATTTCTACGATGAGATTTCGTTCTCCTGCTATAATGTATGTATCTTAGTGAATTCTAATTGTGTTTGGATGTGTGCGTGTGCCGAGCGATGACGAATGTTAGACGAGGTCCGTTAAGCGAACATCATGAGGCAGGACTTAGTTGAGGTTGTAAAGTATATTCGAGGATGATGACCGTAGTCGAGGTCACCCCATTATGGCACGAGAAGCTAGGACTGTAAAAGCAATTAGGGCACGACCCATGATTCCCAAATGCTGCTATAGTCGAAAGAGGTGCGAGAGTAGACTCACTCAATGTGGTATGACTGAGAAAAATTCAGACAAAACGTTGTAGAGAATTGTCAGTGGGAATTCTAGAAATGCGGGAATTGTATGTGTTAGCCAAAGGAGGTAAAGTATCCAAAGGTGTAGACATAGGACGGAGTGTGGCTAACTGAAAGTGAAAGTTTGGAGAATTTTTTTTTCTTGGCTTGTCAGAACAAAGTTATAATGGTGGGAGTTAGCCGCCATTTTTAAAAGTAAAATGCTATGCCTATAGAAGAATCTTAGGTACAGTTTGACTGCATGTTACTTCATCAGATGTTCGGGATAAGAAGTGAATGTTGTTCTAAACTCATCACAAGAGGACCTGACAGAGGTCCATTTGTGAATATGAATCTAATCCGTTAGCGAATCTTATATCGGAGGATGTAGATACAAATGGAGGAGAGGACTCCAAGTGGGAGATCGACTCGTAAAAAATAGTTAATAACACCAAAAAAGGGAATTCTGCTCGACGGTCGATTCAGAAGTTATCAATGTCGTGCTTTGACAATAGAGATGTCAATGCTTCTTTGTGTGGGAAGCTAAAAGAATCGAAGAAGTTAGTAAAGAATAAGACTGGATGCAACAATGGTAGTGTAGCACCACAAGGGAGTGGGGATACACGTCAGGGGACCCATTTAAATGATTCGAATAGCTGAATTCTTACAAGAGCGATGGAGAATTCCGTAAGGACTCTTGTAGCCAGTAGTATATTCTTTAGGTCCAGCAAGGCTAAGGGAACAACGGGGGGTAGCCAATATGAATTTGGCCTACCAAAGTCCCAGAGAAAGACAATCCTAATATGGTTGGTATGACAGGTGTTAAGTGGATTATGTGTAGAGGTATTTTGTGGAGAGTGAAATTGCACACGTTGATGTTTTCCCTAAGTGAGTAAAGGGATAAGTGTATGGTGCCTAGTAAAAGACAACGATTAAAGTAGTTTTATTTTGGTTGGGCAGGCGTGTTACGTCCGGAGACCATTTGTGCAATCAAGGCGATAAGCAAGGTAGAAGTATAGTTTTATCCTCAGAGGATGAGGCGTGTTTTATGTGACACGAGCGAGTCATTATATTTTTTTCATTGCAAAATTATCATTTGAGACGAGTTTAATGTGTATAACTACAAACGATATTATTATGTGAATATCTTTCCCTAGTGTGGAGAGATTTTCCTTAGTGCTATCCACGGAGGATGAATGAGTATATTAATAGTGTTATATACTTTATTGAGGTTACCCGTTTTAGTGATGTGATATACGAGTATAATATGTTATTGATTACAACTTTATAGAAATGGTCAGTACGAGAATAGGCAGTTATTGCAAGGCTATCGGAGTGGTTGCATTAATGCAGCATGTTTTGTTTTGGCGAGGTCTCACCTGCAAGAGGGTTAGACTCGCACTTATATTATCTATCCTAGAGACTTCGGTGTAATACCCCGAACTTTTGGCTATATTTATTTTTGGGATTAATTAATTAAATGCGTATTAATTGGAAATTAATCCGGGTTAAAAATACTAACGAGATGCGAGTTGGTATTTGATTATGTGCATACATGTTTTATATGATTATTGAATTATGAAAAATTTGTCGTGAGATTGATATACGGCATTTTGGAAATTTTGTTGAGACGCGTGTGACCGTCGCGTCACGGTATAATATTTTGATTATAAAAGCGAATTTAAATTCTATAAACCGTATGGTCGTTTTGAGTGCGACAACGCGTCCGGAAGGGTCGAGATAGTCCGAAAATACTAGCCGGGGGTGTAGGTTGGATTCCGGGGTATTTTTAGGCCATACCGGCAACTTAAAGGGTATTTTGGTAATTTTGTATTTTGAGGAATTAATAATGACGAAAATTAGGAGTCTTAATCTGATGTGGATTTAACCCACTAAACCCACTAACCAACCCATATTAACCCATTAAGCTACGGAGGTTATCATTTAGGTTTCCAACTTTCCCAAAGCAAACCCTAGCCACCATTGGAGAAGAAGCTTGGAGAGAGAAGGAAATTCTGCAGAAATCTTCACCAAACCAACACCAAAATCAGAAATCGAATCAAGGCAAGTGATTTAAATTACATTCTTTATGCAGTGAATGCTTCTTCCATGTTAGAAATCTGAATAATCTATCTTAATTAAGAGTTAAAGGAAAACCCATGAAATTGGAGGTTATTAGCTTAATTTTTGGGTATAGGTTTGCATGTAGAAACATTGCTTGAAGATTTAATTCAGAGATTTCATTTTTATGTAGTGTAAAAACGGATTAAATTCTGGGATTTGATGATGATAAAAATCTAGGGTTCATGTTCTTGAAAAAATGGGGAAAAGTATAAAATCTTGTGATTTAATGATGTTTAGGATGCATTAATGCCTTAAAAGATGTTAGTATATGACCCTAGCATGTTTTAGGATAATTAGAGAACTTAAAACATTGTTGGAACGAACTTTGGAGAAGATTTGAGGAGTAAGAATGGTGAAAAACGAAATTTAGATAAATTCGGGACGAAACTGGTAGGTCGTTAGAAGCCCCTGCCCAGGTCGTTCGAACGAACTCGTTCGAATGAGCTTCTAACGAATTGACCAGTCGCTTCTAACGAAAGGGACCTTCGTTCGATAATCTCGTTCGAACGAGATATCGTTAGAAGGTACAGTTCGTTCGAACGAACTGGATCTCGTTCGAACAGTCTCGTTCGAACGAGACTTCTAACGAGTTGACAGAGGAATCTCGTTCGAACAGTCTCGTTCGAACAGTCTCGTTCGAACGAGACTTCTAACGAGTTGGCAGTCTGGGTCTTTTTTTGGACTGTTTTGATTTTGGAGTCCCGTAAACTTGTTCGAGGATATAGATAACCTTCCTTTGATGATGTATGGATAGATTTGGGACTTTTGGGTCATTACGAGGATTAAATTATATGCGAGAGATTTAAATTAAATGGACGGTTTGGGTTGAGACGTGAGTGTCTACTACGACGAGAGAATAAATTATGGCGCGTATGATTATAAACCGGAATAGTATAAATTGTGATAATTATAAGTTGGTACGAGAATGCGATATGTACTACGATTAAACTACGAGATTACTAAGACGTGTGTTTACTTAGTATTGGTATATGAATTGTGTGTATGACATACCTACCATACTTGCTATCACGGGAGGTTTGCGTTCGCTTAGGGCCCTCTAATCCTTGTGTTGCCCGGATTTAGACTGGTTACCTTGATGAACATAGGTCATAGAAAGACTTATTGGGATATTAATAAGTCCGCTGATCGTGGGAGCGTAGGTATGTGCGTGACCCATGTGATGTGACTGTGTTCGCCTCCATTATTTGTGATGTTGTTATCTGTGAACTATTCCTGAGAGATTCGGAATATGTAATCCTTATGTACGTGATGTACCGGGATGGATAGCATAGTATGTGTGCACCGCAGCTTAGTTCTCGGGGTGCTTGTATTGTATATTTATGATGTGAATAATATACACTTAATTAATGGGAACCTTCATGTTAATGTTGTGAATATAATTACGGTATTGTTTCGAGAAATATAACGAGTTAACTGATAGTGATATAAATTGCATATTGAGCATCCGAGTTACGTTAATCCCCTATTTAATTACGAGCGTTATAATGTTAATAGAACCAAGTAATAAGGGTAGGACCTAAGGCAGCCTAGCTAGATATGATGTCACTTAGCTAGTGGTTTGTGTCGCTATAGATGGGTACTTACATTAGGAGTGCACAGTTAGACGAGAGGTGAGAATATCATGTGAGTGCACGTCCTAACATGTACTTTGCATTTAATGTTTTAAATGTTTTTAAAGCACTTGCAGGTTTTTAAAATATAACTCCACATTCGGGCTCTGACCCGTTTGCTTTCAAATCTATTTTTTTGTAAAACCATTTTAGGTGCCCAGCCACAAGGACACCATGCATAGGATACTCATTCAAGTGACGAGTTGTAGCTGTTTGTGGAAGCTACAGGGATTTGCTTGTAGACACTTCTATCACTTGGATTCCAGATTCATTATCTATCAGTTGTAGGGCATGTTGCCCATTTCTATTAGAGTTACATTTCCATTGCAGTTTTCAGACTTTGGCATGTATTGATTTAGTATTCAGTTTACTTATCAGTTGTGGGATTTGTAGTGAGGAGTTTTCCTCCAGGCTTTATTTACGTTATGTGATGGTTATTCCATTTACTAGTTTATGGTGAATGGTGTTATTATTCTTTATTACACTTGTTGCATGTTAATTAGACTTAAATTAAAATTTGGCACTTACTTTTTAAATACTAGGTGGTTAGTAATCGTTAAAATGTTTTCGACAGTGATGCTATTAACTGGACCAACTTGGCATTTTGAATTAATTTAATAAAGGAGTAGCTACCCGGTATTTAATTAGTCGGGGTGTCACAGGTGGTATCAGAGCATCAGGTTCTAGTTTCCTTTAGGATCTGACGGCTTGTTATGTTTCCGCTAAGTTTCTTTGATATAGAGCCCTAAATTTTAAGACTGTTGTACTCTTTTTGTGTATGCTTCGTTCTTCAGCTATTTTAAGTTTATAAACATCGAACTTATAAACTTTGTTCTTATTTCAGATGCCTCCACGACGTGCACGACGAGTTCCCAGGGATGCAACGCCCGAACCCCAGCTCGCTCCAGTTCAGGGCATGATGAACGCCGCTGAGGTTGCAGCTATAGTAGCCCAAGCGGTAAATGCCACAATTGCCGTTGTTCAGCAGGCACCACCTCAGGCGCCGATTGTCGCGCCAGTACAGGCAAATGCATTCCCGTCTGCTTGGGAACGTGTACGTGACGCTTTTCAGAAAGCGCATCCGCCAGAGTTTGCAGGTAGCTCAGATGTGGTAGTCTTGAGCCAGTGGAGGAAGGATATGCAGAGGCACTTAAGGATGTATGAGTGCACGGACGTCCAGAAGCAGGTGCTAGCTACTTTCAAGCTAGTTGGATCTATGCTACAGTGGTGGGAGTCTATTACCACCATGGAGGAGAGGGATACTCTCACTATTCAGGACTTCTGGGTGCGGTTTGACCGCAAGTACTTTCCGTCGGCTGTTCACACGGAAATGAGGAGGAAATTAATGAGTCTGAGGCAGGAGGGTAAGACCGTGGCCGAGTACGAGGCTGAGTTCACGAATCTGTTGAATATCGTTCCAGACGAGATACCAACAGAGAGGAAGAAGATTGAGAAGTTCACGGACGGTTTGACATAGAGGATCCGTCAGCATCTGCTAGGGAACCTATCGTTGGCCACCTATTCTGATGTGGTTAACGCTGCATTGTTACACTGCCAGGACCAACGTTTTCATATGGCCGAGGGCAAGAGGTCGGGGGAGTCTAGCCATTAGGGCAGGACTGGAGGACATGGTGCCGGTGGGGCACAATCTGTTCAGGGGCAGAGACAGGGTGAGCAGGGTTCGCAACAGGGGGATCAGAAGAGGTTCCGATCAGGGAACTACAGGCAGGGACATGGAGGTTTTCGTCAGGGCCATCAGGGTCCAAACGGCCATCAGGGCCAACAGGGGCAGAATGGGCAGCAGTTTCACCAGGGCCAGCAGGGCCAAGGGAGGAACGGTAACGGCCACCAGGGCCGGAGACAGCAGGGGCAGAGAGGAGGGAACTTCCCAGGGAAGTGTTTTGTTTGTGGCAAGACTGGCCATAAGCGATAGGATTGTCCTGATAGGGGCAGGGCCCCACAGCAGCAGCAGCAGGGTACTCGCCAGGAGCCACAGAGACCTATGTTTCCCGTCGCTCTCCCCGCACTGCCACAGATGGCAGCATTGCCACCCATTCCAGCAGTCCCAGTCCAGCAGGGGCAGCTACAGTATGGACGTGTCTACAACGTCCACCAGGCTGCAGTTCCACAGGCACCGCCCGCGATTGAGGGTACGTTTCCTATCCATGGCACTATGGGTCGGGTATTATTTGATACGGGTGCTACACATTGTTTTATAGCTACACACTTCGCGAAAGATTTAGGATTGTTAGCTACGGCAGAGAGCACAGTGACGTGTGTCAACTCACCATTGGGGAGTGGGTCACTTATTTTCTTTATATGCCGGGGAGTGGGGGTAGAGATTGGTGGTTTGGTATTACCTGCAGACATGTTGGTATTAGACATGCATGTTCACGATGTGATTATTGGTATGGATTGGCTCGTAGCTTGTAGGGCCATGATTGATTGCTTCAGCGGGAGCATTATTTTTGCCATTCCAGGGCAAGAGATGTTTGTAGTGGCGATGCCTCGCCCAGAGGGAGGATCGACCGCTCATCTGTATTACATTGAGGAGGATACCTCTAAGGAGGTAGTGATTCCTTTAGATTCTATCCCAGTAGTCATGGAGTATTCGGATGTGTTTCAGGAAATACCAGGCTTACCCCCCAGTCGAGAGATAGACTTTGTTATAGATTTGCTACCGTGTACGAGACCTATAGCACGCGCACCGTATCGTATGGCTCCAGCTGAGATGAGGGAGTTACGGGATCAGATAGAGCAACTGTTAGGTCAGGGCTTTATTCGCAGGAGTACCTCGCCTTGGGGCGCTCCAGTTTTGTTTGTGAAGAAGAGGGACGGTTCACTGAGATTGTGTGTGGACTACCGAGAGTTGAATAAGGTCACGATACGGAATAAGTATCCGTTGCCTCGAATCGATGACTTATTCGACCAGTTGAGAGGAGCTTCCTTCTTCTCGAAAATTGATTTGAGATCGGGATACCATCAGTTGCGTATCAGGGAGGAGGATGTCTCGAAGACTGCGTTCTTGTCTAGATATGGTTCTTACGAGTTTCGGGTTATGCCTTTCGGTTTGACCAACGCTCCAGCAGTGTTTATGGACTTGATGAACAGAGTGTTCAGGGATTTCCTAGATCAGTTTGTCATTGTCTTCATTGATGACATTCTGGTTTAATCCCAGACAGAGGACGAGCACGCCGAGCATTTGAGGCAGGCTTTGCAGACACTTCGTCAGAACGAGTTGTATGCAAAATATGAGAAGTGCGGGTTTTGACTGAAGGAGGTCCAGTTTTTGGGACACATTATTTCCGACCAGGGAATATCTGTTGATCCGGGGAAGGTATCAGCGGTGAGGGAGTGGGGACAGCCCATGACACCAACGGAGATTCGTAGTTTCTTGGGTCTAGCAGGATACTACAGGAGGTTTATTCGGGGTTTCTCGGAGATAGCAGGTCCTTTGACACATCTGACTCGTAAGGGTGTGCCATACATCTGGAGTGATGCCTATCAGTTGACATTCGATGAATTGAAGGACAAATTGGCCTCAGCACCTGTGTTAACATTGCCGAGACCGGGAGTTGAGTATTTGGTTTACACCGATGCGTCTTTGCAAGGACTGGGAGGTGTATTGCAGCAGGAGAGACAGGCCATAGCTTATGCTTCCCGTAAGCTTAAGCTTCATGAGAAGAATTACCCCACGCATGATTTGGAGTTGGCGGCAGTGGTATTTGCCCTACGGATTTGGAGACAATATCTTTTGGGGGAGATGTTCCAATTGTTCACGGACCATAAGACCCTACAGTATCTGTTCACGCAGAAGGAATTGAATATGCGGCAGCGTAGGTGGCTTGAGTTTGTGAAGGACTACCAGTTCGATATCCAGTATCACCCGGGAAAGGCTAACGTGGTAGCAGACGCGTTGAGCCGTAGGCCGGCAGATGAGGTGGCAGAGGTGTGGAGGGCTAAGTGGAAGGAATTGGGACACCAGGATGCAGTGGCCCGATCTTTTATGTCTGTGATGACCGTTACACCGCAGATTGTCACGAAGGTAGTACGGGCACAGGCTAATGACTCGTTCTGTCAGGAGCAGATAGTTCGATTACTAGCAGAGGGAGCCGAGTTCTATACCGTTAGCTCAGACGGGGGATTACGCTTCAATGGGAGATTGGTAGTTCCGGAAGGGAATGAATTGCGACACGATGTGATGGCAGAGTCGCACGGCTCAAGGTTCGCGGTACATCCCGGAGGGGAAAAAATGTACCAAGACATGAGAAGGCAGTATTGGTGGAGCGGTATGAAGAGAGATATCGCTGAGTTTGTTTCGAAATGCGCCACTTGTCAGCTTGTAAAAGTGGATCATCAGAGACCGGCAGGATTATTACAGCCATTGGAGGTCCCGGTGTGGATGTGGGAGAGCATATCCATGGACTTTATCACGGGGTTGCCTACATCGCAGAGGGGTCACGACTCCGTTTGGGTAATTGTGGACAGGTTGT
The DNA here is from genome assembly GCA_949130495.1 of Sambucus nigra. Taxonomy (NCBI): domain Eukaryota; kingdom Viridiplantae; phylum Streptophyta; class Magnoliopsida; order Dipsacales; family Adoxaceae; genus Sambucus; species Sambucus nigra. The sequence continues at coordinate 488,003,883 of OX422207.1, read as the reverse complement.
CCAAGGTCGCTCACTTTTTACCCTTAAGGACTGACTAAACTGCGGGACAGTATGCCCAGCTCTTCATTTCAAAAATTGTGAGACTTCACGGTGTGCCCCTAAATATCGTGTCTGACAGAGACAAGATATTTGTTTCGAGGTTTTTGGAGAGTTTCCAGGAGGCCATGGGCACGGAATTGCGGTTGAGTACGGCTTATCATCCGCAGACCGATGGGAAGACCGAGCGCACAAATCAGATGTTGGAGGACATGCTACGCATGTGCATTATTGACTTCGGGGGTGGATGGGAGCAGTACCTTCCACTGGTGGAGTTTGCTTACAACAACTCCTATCAGTTCACTATTGGCATGGCTCCGTTTGAAGCATTGTACGGTAGGCCTTGTCGTTCCCCAGCATATTGGTTAGAGGTGGGGGACAACAAACTGCTTGGGACGGAAGTGATTCAGGATACTTCGGCATGGATTGAGTTGATTCGGAGTCGCATTCGGGTAGCTCAAGACAGGCAGGAGAGTTATGCTGATGCGAAGAGATTTTTCAGAGAGTTCCAAGTGGGGGACCAGGTTTTGCTCAGAGTGTCTCCTATGAAGGGAATTATGCGTTTCGGGAATAAGGGGAAGTTGGCACCAAGGTATGTGGAGCCGTTTCCTATTATTGAGCGAATCGGACCGGTTGCGTATAGACTTGGGTTACCGGAGCATTTGCATCGGATTCACGATGTGTTCCATATTTCCTCGCTAAGGAAATACCTTAGAGATAATTTGGCTCACTCTCACATTGATGTGGAGGACATCGATCTCCAGCCAGATAGCTCCTACGAGGAGGGGCCGATTGCTATTTTGGACCGAAGCGAGAGGAAACTGTGGTCAAAGATAGTACCGTTAGTGCGTGTTCAGTGACGACATCACAATGTCGAGGAGTCCACATGGGAGCGCGAGGATGAGATGCGCGAACGTTATCCAGAGTTGTTCATACCAGGTACTTTCTAGTTTCGAATTTCGGGACGAAATTCAGTTATTAGGGGGGAAGTATGTAATACCCCGTACTTTTGGCTATATTTTTTTTGGGATTAATTAATTAAATGCATATTAATTGGAAATTAATCCGGGTTAAAAATACTAACGAGATGCGAGTTGGTATTTGATTATGTGCATACATGTTTTATATGATTATTGAATTATGAAAAATTTGTCGTGAGATTGATATACGACATTTTGGAAATTTTGTTGAGACGCGTGTGACCGCCGCGTCACGGTATAATATTTTGATTATAAAAGCGAATTTATATTCTATAAACCGTATGGCCGTTTTGAGTGCGCCAACGCGTCCGGAAGGGTCGAGATAGTCAGAAAACACTACCCGGGGGTGTAGGTTGGATTCCGGGGTATTTTTAGGCCATACCGGCAACTTAAAGGGTATTTTGGTAATTTTGTATTTTGAGGAATTAATAATGAAGAAAATTAGGAGTCTTAATCTGATGTGGATTTAACCCACTAAACCCACTAACCAACCCATATTAACCCATTAAGCTACGGAGGTTATCATTTAGGTTTCCAACTTTCCCAAAGCAAACCCTAGCTACCATAGCCACCATTGGAGAAGAAGCTTGGAGAGAGAAGGAAATTCTGCAGAAATCTTCACCAAACCAACACCAAAATCAGAAATCGAATCAAGGCAAGTGATTTAAATTACATTCTTTATGCAGTGAATGCTTCTTCCATGTTAGAAATCTGAATAATCTATCTTAATTAAGAGTTAAAGGAAAACCCATGAAATTGGAGGTTATTAGCTTAATTTTTGGGTATAGGTTTGCATGTAGAAACATTACTTGAAGATTTAATTCAGAGATTTCATTTTTATGTAGTGTAAAAACGGATTAAATTCTGGGATTTGATGATGATAAAAATCTAGGGTTCATGTTCTTGAAAAATTGGGGAAAAGTATAAAATCTTGTGATTTAATGATGTTTAGGATGCATTAATGCCTTAAAAGATGTTAGTATATGACCCTAGCATATTTTAGGATGATTAGAGAACTTAAAACATTGTTGGAACGAACTTTGGAGAAGATTTGAGGAGTAAGAATGGTGAAAAATGAAATTTAGAGAAATCCGGGACGAAACTGGTAGGTCGTTAGAAGCCCCTGCCCATGTCGTTCGAACGAACTCGTTCGAACGAGCTTCTAACGAATTGACCAGTCGCTTCTAACGAAAGGGGCCTTCGTTCGATAATCTCATTCGAACGAGATATCGTTAGAAGGTACAGTTCGTTCGAACGAACTGGATCTCGTTCGAACAGTCTCGTTCGAACGAGACTTCTAACGAGTTGACAGAGGAATCTCGTTCGAATAGTCTCGTTCGAACGAGACTTCTAACGAGTTGGCAGTCTGGGCCTTTTTTTGGTTTGTTTTGATTTTGGAGTCCCGTAAACTTCTTCGAGGATATAGATAACCTTCCTTTGATGATGTATGTATAGATTTGGGACTTTTGGGTCATTACGAGGAATAAATTATATGCGAGAGATTTAAATTAAATGGACGGTTTAGGTTGAGACGTGAGTGTCTACTACGACGAGAGAATAAATTATGGCGCGTATGATTATAAACCGGAATAGTATAAATTGTGATAATTATAAGTTGGTACGAGAATGCGATATGTACTACGATTAAACTACGGGATTACTAAGACGTGTGTTTACTTTGTATTGGTATATGACATACCTACCATACTTGCTATCACGGGAGGTTTGCGTTCGCTTAGGGCCCTCTAATCCTTGTGTTTCCCGGATTTAGACTGGTTACCTTGATGAACATAGGTCATAGAAAGACTTATTGGGATATTAATAAGTCCGCTGATCGTGGGAGCGTAGGTATGTGCGTGACCCATGTGGTGTGACTGTGTTCGCCTCCATTATTTGTGATGTTGTTATCTGTGAACTATTCCTGAGAGATTCGGAATATGTAATCCTTATGTACGTGATGTACCGGGATGGATAGCAGAGTATGTGTGCACCGCAGCTTAGTTCTCGGGGTGCTTGTATTGTATATTTATGATGTGAATAATATACACTTAATTAATGGGAACCTTCATGTTAATGTTGTGAATATAATTACGGTATTGTTTCGAGAAATATAACGAGTTAATTGATAGTGATATATATTGCATATTGAGCATCTGAGTTACGTTAAACCCCTATTTAATTACGAGCATTATAATGTTAATAGAACCAAGTAATAAGGGTAGGACCTAAGGCAGCCTAGCTAGATATGATGTCACTTAGCTAGTGGTTTGTGTCGTTATAGATGGGTACTTACGTTAGGAGTGCACAGTTAGACGAGAGGTGAGAATATCATGTGAGTGCACGTCCTAACATGTACTTTGCATTTAATGTTTTAAATGTTTTTAAAGCACTTGCAGGTTTTTAAAATATAACTCCACATTCGGGCTCTGACCCGTTTGCTTTCAAATCTATTTTTTTGTAAAACCATTTTAGGTGCCCAGCCACAAGGACACCATGCATAGGATACTCATTCAAGTGACGAGCTGTAGCTGTTTGTGGAAGCTACAGGGATTTGCTTGTAGACGCTTCTATCACTTGGATTCCAGATTCATTATCTATCAGTTGTAGGGCATGTTGCCCATTTCTATTAGAGTTACATTTCCATTGCAGTTTTCAGACTTTGGCATGCATTGATTTAGTATTCAGTTTACTTATCAGTTGTGGGATTTGTAGTGAGGAGTTTTCCTCCAGACTTTATTTACGTTATGTGATGGTTATTCCATTTACTAGTTTATGGTGAATGGTGTTATTATTCTTTATTACACTTGTTGCATGTTAATTAGACTTAAATTAAAATTTGGCACTTACTTTTTAAATACTAGGTGGTTAGTAATCGTTAAAATGTTTTCGACAGTGATGCTATTAACTGGACCAACTTGGCATTTTGAATTAATTTAATAAAGGAGTAGCTACCCGGTATTTAATTAGTCGGGGTGTCACAGGTGGTATCAGAGCATCAGGTTCTAGTGTCCTTTAGGATCTGACGGCTTGTTATGTTTTCGCTAAGTTTCTTTGATATAGAGCCCTAAATTTTAGGACTGTTGTACTCTTTTTGTGTATGCTTCGTTCTTCAGCTATTTTAAGTTTATAAACAGCGAACTTATAAACTTTGTTCTTATTTCAGATGCCTCCATGACGTGCACGACGAGTTCCCAGGGATGCAACGCCCGAACCCCAGCCCGCTCCAGTTCAGGGCATGATGAACGCCGCTGAGGTTGCAGCTATAGTAGCCCAAGCGGTAAATGCCGCAATTGTCGTTGTTCAGCAGGCACCACCTCAGGCGCCGGTTGCCGCACCAGTACAGGCAAATGCATTCCCGTCTGCTTGGGAACGTGTACGTGATGCTTTTCAGAAAGTGCATCCGCCAGAGTTTGCAGGTAGCTCAGATGTGGTAGTCTCGAGCCAGTGGAGGAAGGATATGCAGAGGCACTTAAGGATGTATGAGGGCACGGACGTCCAGAAGCAGGTGCTAGCTACTTTCAAGCTAGTTGGATCTGCGCTACAGTGGTGGGAGTCTATTACCACCATGGAGGAGAGGGATACTCTCACTATTCAGGACTTCTGGGTGCGGTTTGACCGCAAGTACTTTCCGTCGGCTGTTCACACGGAAATGAGGAGGAAATTAATGAGTCTGAGGCAGGAGGGTAAGACCGTGGCCGAGTACGAGGCCGAGTTCATGAATCTGTTGAATATCGTTCCAGATGAGATACCAACAGAGAAGAAGAAGATTGAGAAGTTCATGGACGGGTTGACATGGAGGATCCGTCAGCATCTGCTAGGGAACCTATCGTTGGCCACCTATTCTGATGTGGTTAACGCTGCATTGTTACACTGCCAGGACCACCGTTTTCATATGGCCGAGGGAAAGAGGTCGGGGGAGTCTAGCCATCAGGGCAGGACTGGAGGACATGGTGCCGGTGGGGCACAATCTGTTCAGGGGCAGAGACAGGGTGAGCAGGGTTCGCAGCAGGGGGATCAGAAGAGGTTCCGATCAGGGAACTACAGGCAGGGACAAGGAGGTTTCCGTCAGGGCCATCAGGGTCCAAACGGCCATCAGGGCCAACAGGGGCAGAATGGGCAGCAGTTTCACCAGGGCCAGCAGGGCAAAGGGAGGAACGGTAACGGCCACCAGGGCCGGGGACAACAGGGGAAGAGAGGAGGGAACGTCCCAGGGAAGTGTTTTGTTTGTGGCAAGACTGGCCATAAGCGACAGGATTGTCCTGATAGGGGCAGGGCCCCACAGCAGCAGCAGCAGGGTACTCGCCAAGAGCCACCGAGACCTATGTTTCCCGTCGCTCTCCCCGCACCGCCACAGATGGCAGCATTGCCACCCATTCCAGCAGTCCCAGTCCAGCAGGGGCAGCTACAGTATGGACGTGTCTACAACGTCCACCAGGCTGCAGTTCCTCAGGCACCGCCCGCTATTGAGGGTACGTTTCCTATCCATGGCACTATGGGTCGGGTATTATTTGATACGGGTGCTACACATTGTTTTATAGCTACACACTTCACGAAAGCTTTAGGATTGTTAGCTACGGCAGAGAGCACAGTGACGTGTGTCGACTCACCATTGGGGAGTGGGTCACTTATTTTCTTTATATGCCGGGGAGTGGGGGTAGAGATTGGTGGTTTGGTATTACCTGCAGACATGTTGGTATTAGACATGCATGTTCACGATGTGATTATTGGTATGGATTGGCTCGTAGCTTATAGGGCCATGATTGATTGCTTCAGCGGGAGCATTATTTTTGCCATTCCGGGGCAAGAGATGTTTGTAGTGGCGATGCCTCGCCCAGAGGGAGGATCGACCGCTCATCTGTATTACATTGAGGAGGATATCTCTAAGGAGGTAGTGATTCCTTTAGATTCTATCCCAGTAGTCAGGGAGTATTCGGATGTGTTTCAGGAAATACCAGGCTTACCCCCCAGTCGAGAGATAGACTTTGTTATAGATTTGCTACCGGGTATGAGACCTATAGCACACGCACCGTACTGTATGGATCCAGCTGAAATGAGGGAGTTACGGGATCAGATAGAACAACTGTTAGGTCAGGGCTTTATTCGCAGGAGTACCTCACCTTGGGGCGCTCCAGTTTTGTTTGTGAAGAAGAGGGACGGTTCACTGAGATTGTGTGTGGACTACCGAGAGTTGAATAAGGTCACGATACGGAATAAGTATCCGTTGCCTCGAATCGATGACTTATTCGACCAGTTGAGAGGAGCTTCCTTTTTCTCAAAAATTGATTTGAGATCGGGATACCATCAGTTGCGTATCAGGGAGGAGGATGTCTCGAAGACTGCGTTCTTATCTAGATATGGTTCTTACGAGTTTCGAGTTATGCCTTTCGGTTTGACCAACGCTCCAGCAGTGTTTATGGACTTGATGAACAGAGTGTTCAGGGATTTCCTAGATCAGTTTGTCATTGTCTTCATTGATGACATTCTGGTTTACTCCCAGACAGAGGAGGAGCACGCCGAGCATTTGAGGCAGGTTTTGCAGACACTTCGTCAGAACGAGTTGTATGCAAAATATGAGAAGTGCGAGTTTTGGCTGAAGGAGGTCCAGTTTTTGGGACACATTATTTCCGACCAGGGAATATCTGTTGATCCGGGGAAGGTATCAGCGGTGAGGGAGTGGGGACAGCCCACGACACCAACGAAGATTCGTAGTTTCTTGGGTCTAGCAGGATACTACAGGAGGTTTATTCGGGGTTTCTCGGAGATAGCAGGTCCTTTGACACATCTGACTTGTAAGGGTGTGCCATACATCTGGAGTGATGCCTGTCAGTTGGCATTCGATGAATTGAAGGACAAATTGACCTCAGAACCTGTGTTAGCATTGCCGAGACCGGGAGTTGAGTATTTGGTTTACACCGATGCGTCTTTGCAAGGACTGGGAGATGTATTGCAGCAGGAGAGACAGGCCATAGCTTATGCTTCCCGTAAGCTTAAGCCTCATGAGAAGAATTACCCCATGCATGATTTGGAGTTGGGGGCAGTGGTATTTGCCCTACAGATTTGGAGACATTATCTTTTGGTGGAGATGTTCCAATTGTTCACGGACCACAAGTCCCTACAGTATCTGTTCACGTAGAAGGAATTGAATATGCGGCAGTGTAGGTGGCTTGAGTTTGTGAAGGACTACCAGTTCGATATCCAGTATCACACGGGAAAGGCTAACGTGGTAGCAGACGCGTTAAGCCGTAGGCCAGCAGATGAGGTGGCAGAGGTGTGGAAGGCTAAGTGGAAGGAATTGGGACACCAGGATGCAGTGGCCCGATCTTTTATGTCTGTGATGACCGTTACACCGTAAATTGTCACGAAGGTAGTACGGGCACAGGCTAATGACTCGTTCTGTCAGGAGCAGATAGTTCGATTACTAGCAGAGGGAGCCGAGTCCTATACCGTTAGCTCAGACGGGGGATTACGCTTCAATGGGAGATTGGTAGTTCCGAAAGGGAATGAATTGCGACACGATGTGATGGCAGAGTCGCACGGTTCACGGTTCGCGGTACATCCCGGAGGGGACAAAATGTACCAAGACATGAGAAGGCAGTATTAGTGGAGCGGTATGAAGAGAGATATCGCTGAGTTTGTTTCGAAATGCGCCACTTGTCAGCTTGTAAAAGTGGATCATCAGAGACCGGCAGAATTATTACAGCCATTGGAGGTCCCGGTGTGGATGTGGGAGAGCATATCCATGGACTTTATCACGGGGTTGCCTACGTCGCAAAGGGGTCACGACTCCGTTTGGGTAATTGTGGACAGGTTGTCCAAGGTCGCTCACTTTTTACCCGTAAGGACTGACTACACTGCGGGATAGTATGCCCAGCTCTTCATTTCAGAAATTGTGAGAATTCACGGTGTGCCCCTAAATATCGTGTCTGACAGAGACAAGATATTAGTTTCGAGGTTTTGGGAGAGTTTCCAGGAGGCCATGGGCACGGAATTGCGGTTGAGTACGGCTTATCATCCGCAGACCGATGGGCAGACCGAGCGCACAAATCAGATGTTGGAGGACATGCTACGCATGTGCATTATTGACTTCGGGGGTGGATGGGAGCAGTACCTTCCACTGGTGGAGTTTGCTTACAACAACTCCTATCAGTTCACTATTGGCATGGCTCCGTTTGAAGCATTGTACGGTAGGCCTTGTCGTTCCCCAGCATGTTGGTTAGAGGTGGGGGACAACAAACTGCTTGGGCCGGAAGTGATTCACGATACTTCGGCAAGGATTGAGTTGATTCGGAGTCGCATTCGGGTAGCTCAAGACAGGCAGAAGAGTTATGCTGATACGAAGAGGTTTTTCAGAGAGTTCCAAGTCGGGGACTAGGTTTTGCTCAGAGTGTCTCCTATGAAGGGAATTATGCATTTCGGGAAGAAGGGGAAGTTGGCACCAAGGTATGTGGGGCCGTTTCCTATTATTGAGCGAATCGGACCGGTTGCGTATAGACTTGGGTTACCGGAGCATTTGCATCGGATTCACGATGTGTTCCATATTTCCTCGCTAAGGAAATACCTTAGAGATAATTTGGCTCACTCTCACATTGCTGTGGAGGACATCGATCTCCAGCCAGATTGCTCCTACGAGGAGGGGCCGATTGCTATTTTGGACCGAAGCGAGAGGAAACTGCGGTCAAAGATAGTACCGTTAGTGCGTGTTCAGTGGCGACATCACAATGTCGAGGAGTCCACATGGGAGCGCGAGGATGAGATGCCCGAACGTTATCCAGAGTTGTTCATACCAGGTACTTTCTAGTTTCGAATTTCGGGACGAAATTCAGTTATTAGGGGGGAAGTATGTAATACCCCGTACTTTTGGCTATATTTATTTTTGGGATTAATTAATTAAATGCGTATTAATTGGAAATTAATCCGGGTTAAAAATACTAACGAGATGCGAGTTGGTATTTGATTATGTGCATACATGTTTTATATGATTATTGAATTATGAAAAATTTGTCGTGAGATTGATATACGACATTTTGGAAATGTTGTTGAGACGCGTGTGACCGCCGCGTCACGGTATAATATTTTGATTATATAAGCGAATTTAAATTCTATAAACCGTATGGCCGGTTTGAGTGCGCCAACGCGTCCGGAAGGGTCGAGATAGTCAGAAAACACTAGCTGGGGGTGTAGGTTGGATTCCGGGGTATTTTTAGGCCATACCGGCAACTTAAAGGGTATTTTGGTAATTTTGTATTTTGAGGAATTAATAATGAAGAAAATTAGGAGTCTTAATCTGATGTGGATTTAACCCACTAAACCCACTAACCAACCCATATTAACCCATTAAGCTACGGAGGTTATCATTTAGGTTTTCAACTTTCCCAAAGCAAACCCTAGCCACCATTGGAGAAGAAGCTTGGAGAGAGAAGGAAATTCTGCAGAAATCTTCACCAAACCAACACCAAAATCAGAAATCGAATTAAGGCAAGTGATTTAAATTACATTCTTTATGCAGTGAATGCTTCTTCCATGTTAGAAATCTGAATAATCTATCTTAATTAAGAGTTAAAGGAAAACCCATGAAATTGGAGGTTATTAGCTTAATTTTTGGGTATAGGTTTGCATGTAGAAACATTGCTTGAAGATTTAATTCAGAGATTTCATTTTTATGTAGTGTAAAAACAGATTAAATTCTGGGATTTGTTGATGATAAAAATCTAGGGTTCATGTTCTTGAAAAATTGGGGAAAAGTATAAAATCTTGTGATTTAATGATGTTTAGGATGCATTAATGCCTTAAAAGATGTTAGTATATGACCCTAGCATGTTTTAGGATGATTAGAGAACTTAAAACATTGTTGGAACGAACTTTGGAGAAGATTTGAGGAGTAAGAATGGTGAAAAATGAAATTTAGAGAAATCCGGGAAGAAACTGGTAGTTCGTTAGAAGCCCCTGCCCAGGTCGTTCGAACAAACTCGTTCGAACGAGCTTCTAACGAATTGACCAGTCGTTTCTAACGAAAGGGAACTTCGTTCTATAATCTCGTTCGAACGAGATATCGTTAGAAGGTACAGTTCGTTCGAACGAACTGGATCTCGTTCGAACAGTCTCGTTCGAACGAGACTTCTAACGAGTTGACAGAGGAATCTCATTCGAACAGTCTCGTTCGAACGAGACTTCTAACGAGTTGGCAGTCTGGGCCTTTTTTTGGACTGTTTTGATTTTGGAGTCCCATAAACTTGTTCGAGGATATAGATAACCTTCCTTTGATGATGTATGGATAGATTTGGGACTTTTGGGTCATTACGAGGAATAAATTATATGCGAGAGATTTAAATTAAATGGACAGTTTGGGTTTAGACGTGAGTGTCTACTACGACGAGAGAATAAATTATGGCGCGTATGATTATAAATCGGAATAGTATAAATTGTGATAATTATAAGTTGGTACGAGAATGCGATATGTACTACGATTAAACTACGGGATTACTAAGACGTGTGTTTACTTAGTATTGGTATATGAATTGTGTGTATGACATACCTACCATACTTGCTATCACGGGAGGTTTGCGTTCGCTTAGGGCCCTCTAATCCTTGTGTTGCCCGGATTTAGACTGGTTACCTTGATGAACATAGGTCATAGAAAGACTTATTGGGATATTAATAAGTCCGCTGATCGTGGGAGCGTAGGTATGTGCGTGACCCATGTGATGTGACTGTGTTCGCCTCCATTATTTGTGATGTTGTTATCTATGAACTATTCCTGAGAGATTCGGAATATGTAATCCTTATGTACGTGATGTACCGGGATGGATAGCAGAGTATGTGTGCACCGCAGCTTAGTTCTCGGGGTGCTTGTATTGTATATTTATGATGTGAATAATATACACTTAATTAATGGGAACCTTCATGTTAATGTTGTGAATATAATTACGGTATTGTTTCGAGAAATATAACGAGTTAACTGATAGTGATATATATTGCATATTGAGCATCTGAGTTACGTTAAACCCCTATTTAATTACGAGCGTTATAATGTTAATAGAACCAAGTAATAAGGGTAGGACCTAAGGCAGCCTAGCTAGATATGATGTCACTTAGCTAGTGGTTTGTGTCGTTATAGATGGGTACTTACGTTAGGAGTGCACAGTTAGACGAGAGGTGAGAATATCATGTGAGTGCACGTCCTAACATGTACTTTGCATTTAATGTTTTAAATGTTTTTAAAGCACTTGCAGGTTTTTAAAATATAACTCCACATTCGGGCTCTGACCCGTTTTCTTTCAAATCTATTTTTTTGTAAAACCATTTTAGGTGCCCAGCCACAAGGACACCATGCATAGGATACTCATTCAGGTGACGAGCTGTAGCTGTTTGTGGAAGCTACAGGGATTTTCTTGTAGACGCTTCTATCACTTGGATTCCAGATTCATTATCTATCAGTTGTAGGGCATGTTGCCCATTTCTATTTGAGTTACATTTCCATTGCAGTTTTCAGACTTTGGCATGTATTGATTTAGTATTCAGTTTACTTATCAGTTGTGGGATTTGTAGTGAGGAGTTTTCCTCCAGACTTTATTTACGTTATGTGATGGTTATTCCATTTACTAGTTTATGGTGAATGGTGTTATTATTCTTTATTACACTTGTTGCATGTTAATTAGACTTAAATTAAAATTTGGCACTTACTTTTTAAATACTAGGTGGTTAGTAATCGTTAAAATGTTTTCGACAGTGATGCTATTAACTGGACCAACTTGGCATTTTGAATTAATTTAATAAAGGAGTAGCTACCCGGTATTTAATTAGTCGGGGTGTCACATTCGGAGGGGATAGTGGGCTCGAGATATTCGATATCGGTGTGTGTAGGGACTTTGTTGTTATGATTTAGTATGTATCGGGTTACTGTTGAGAAAAAAGATTTAACTCAGTATTATGTTTATCTCTCAGGACTTGGTGATAGAAATAGTGCATTGTGATATTTATCCTTTAGAGACGTGCGAGTTAAGATTTATACCCCTCTGATTGGGAAAAGGGATTTTGAGAATCCCGAGTGTATGTATTCGAGGTTTATGGAATGCAGTTACCACCAATACTGTACGATAGTGAAATTGGCAAAATGTTCTTTATTAAATGTAATTTCGGTAGGAGATGCAATTTCTGACAAGAAACAGGAAAATAGGGGTGCATGCTATGGATGGAGGGCCTAACGGATTTTGATAACCGAAAATTCTAGGTAGTAGTGTATCGGGGGGGGGGGGTTCCTTGTTTGGATTTCTCTTTGCGAGACATCCCACGCATGAAACTTAGTGTAAAGGTTGGAAATAGGGAGATGTTTTGTCATTAGTCCATGAGTTCAGTACCTCGGTCATAATAGGAGCAAATAATTATATCTGTAAGTTGGTAGTTGAATTATGATTTAAGGCCAGTGGAGCCGGTTACGTGGTAAGAAAGCATTTAAAGTTTTGTTTTACCACCACGAGTTGAGGGGTGGAACGATGATAAGGAGGATTTAGAATTTCGATTTCTAGGGTGAGTGAGAGTACCCAAGTGTTTCAATCACGTTGTGAACGCTAGGAAAATAAAGAATTGGTTATTATGTGTGAAGCGTATGTGATGCTTACGCTAGTATGCACGGTTTATAGGGTGTGTAGACATCCTGGTTAGTTGATGTTAAAAATCGTCTGAGCTGAAGGGACGTGGGAATAGACATGTGGAATATATATCTGTGATACTAACATAACGAAGTGAAAGTGGTAGAGTAGATTAAGCACCGTGTGAAAGATGATAAATCCATATATACGTGTGCAATCAAAGTAGCACACCGAATCTGGTTGGAAGGCTGTGGGAAACCGTTTAAAAAGGGGTATTCCTTGAGAAGGGTAGAATTTAACTATATGGAGAACACTTGGGACGGAGTTGTAATTAGTCAAATGTTGAGAGCGATTTGTGCATACAAAGAGTGATAATGTAGTATGGTATAAAAGATCCAGAAGTGCGCATCATGGAGAAAAGTGCACGGGTCGAAACTTTCGATATACACCATGGAAGGAAGGGGAGTATTAAGTGTCACTTAATGTGAGACATTTCAAGGAAAGTCGAAGTTGAGAGGGACATAGTGATTAGTATCCGCGGGCACCACTCATAGATAGAGATGGGTTGGAATAAAAGGATCAACCAGAGAATTTGGTGGCTATCGACAATTCCCATGATGGAGGAGTCCAGTAAAGTCGGTAAAGTCTCATTGATGGGTTACCAACCTCAAGGCAAGATCAAGGGTTCATTCGAACATGTGTAACAAGTCGCCCAAGAAGGAAGTGATTAATATTCCTTTGGGGTGATTTACAATATTTACTAGTATGCCCCAGTCTTCCCTTGAAATAAAGAATCGCGCCGGTACATGATCGTTCTCCTTGGGATGAGACTTTAGAATCCCACCTTCAATATGGAATTTTAGGAAGCAGCGGGGATAACACTTCGAGTGAGCAGGTTGTGCCACCCATAATCCGGAGAGTAGGCATTTGGTGATTAACCATTAGTGGAGCAATGAAAGTAAATTTTGGATTCATTGTGATCGTGTCATTTTTCCATAACAGTTATAGCTAGCAACTGGAGTAGTACGGTAATTGGGAGAGGATATTACCTAATGGTAGAGTTCCTTGGAAGCACTCGTACCTGTTTGTCGTGAAAGAGGTGCTTATTGAAGTTTTGGTGTGGAAAAACCTTAACTATTCTCCCTTTGCGCATGTTTAGAGGTGAGCGAATAATCAGAATTTTGATCGGTTGAGAATAAATGCGATGACTATGGTGGAATTCCACGACTGTTTTAGGCAAACAAGAGTGGCCAGATGCTCGTATGGTTTCTCTCAGAATGGGAGTTTTTAATTTAGATAAATCTGAGTAGTTGTCATGTAGTGAGGTGCGGCCTCCCAATGATATTGAAATAATGGGAATTAACAGTGTATATGTGTATCTTATGCGAATGTTGTCGGATAGGAGCACAATGTGAAGTATCTTTAATGAAGAATGTTAAACAAGCTTGATGTGAGGGGGGGCTATAGTGACTGAGCTCCTTAATATGTGGATAGGTTGCGTACTGTTAAGGTATCCAAAATTTGTTTTGCCAGGTAGGCCTGATTTTTCCGAATTTCGGGACGAAATTCTGTTATTAGGGGGGAAGTATGTAATACCCCGTATTTTTATGGCTTTTAAATTTAGGGATTTTATTAAATTTAATTGAGGTAGATTAATTTAATATTAATTCGGAAATATGTTTTAAATATTTACTAGTGTGACGAGAGTTAGTAATTATTGGAAATTGTTGAATATTACTAGATGAGTAAACTAATATGTAAGATCGATTTTATTAAAATTGTCACGAGCGAATAAAATGGCAATTATGAAAATTTAAGTCGGACGCGTCTGTGTCGTGTCAGGACTAAATTATTATTATATTAAGTGAATAAATTATAAGTTGCCCGTATGGTCTTTTCGAATGCGGTCGATATAATCAGAAAAGTGTACTCGGGGGTTTGGTTTGGGTCTCGGGACGTTTTTAGGCCTAATTGACATCCCGAGAGAGTATTATAGACATATTGTATTTTTGAGTAATTAAACCCACGAATTTAATTAGGTTATATCAGCCATTTGGAGTTGTCTCTTAGGGTTAGTAAACACAAAATCAAATAACGGCCATTAGAGAAGGAGTTGGAGAGATTTGTAAGCAACTCAAGGCCAAGGACTCACCCGTTTGCACCGCCACCACCACCAAAACGTAGATCGCGCAACAAGGAACGCAATCATACCATTTCATCCACGAAATCAGAACCTTGAATTTCAGGCAAGTATCTATCTTGCTTTGTTTTTGGTTAATGTCTCACCCATGTTAGTTTAGGATTACCAAGATCATGTTTTATGAAAGAAATTATTAATTTAGAGACTTTAAATCGCATGTTTAGAGAGATTCAGTATAATCTAGATATACCCATCATATGTAGAGGATTACCCACGAATTATTATGAGTTTAGAAACAAGAAATCTGGGAAATAATTAGAGGAATGTATATTTCTTCCAAAATTAGGGTTCTTAAAGATCATGTCAATTTTACCCCATTATTTCGATATCGTTGATGAATTTATACATGTTACACGTAGGAAATCTTGTATATATGTATGTAGAACTTGTAGTACTGTTATTTGAGAATTCTAGAGTTGTTAATTACATTTTTGGAGAAATTGGAAGATGAAATCCGTAGGTTTAATTTGTAGTTTCTGGGCAAGAACTGCTTGATCGATCGATCGACCCAAGAGCATCGATCGATCGACTCTTCGATCGATCGACCCCTTTTCTTCGATCAATCGACCCCTCCCGGAGAACTTCATATTTCTCATTCGTTAGTTTAATCCGATTAAGATGTATGGGAACCCTTGATTGTTGTTGTTGGAGTATAATGGGATATAGAGAAGACCAGTAGGGCCTAGGTAGACCCCGTTGAGTAACATCTTAGTGTAGGATGGGATTTTGGGTTAACGAGGAATTATTCATGTGTATAAGAAATCATGCATATATTTAATAAAAAGATCGGGACTCATAAGAGAGTTAGACCAGAACGTAAGTGAGTGAATGCATACTGAAATTATACTTAGAATGCTTCGAGATAGGAGAAGTGAGTATGAAGTGAATAATAAATGAGAATACAAATAACGAGTCCGTTATACGAAATAATCGAGTAAAAGGTGTAATAACGGATAATTATAATTATGGGTCGTGAGCGAACCTAATTTAACAATGTGTGTATATATATATATATATATATATATATATATATATATATATATATATATATATATATATATATATATATATATATCTATATAATATGGGACAATGGTGTTATGAATAGTAACTCATGTATGATAAACATGCATGATAAACATGCATGGCATTTTATGTGTTGCATGTTTGCATGCATACACATGCATGTATGCATGCATACATCCATACATTATTATTATTTTATTATTAAAATATTTAAAAAATATTTTTTTTGAAAAAATATATATATTTTTTATTTTTTTATTTTATTTTTTAAAGTTTTTTAAAAGTTTTTTTTTATAAAAATGCGGGTTATTATGTGCTGAGTTTTATCACGGGGGAAAATTTATTGTGGTGCCCTCGGGCACAGGCATCCGCTAGTATATATATATATGACTGTGTGATTGTGCATATATTATATATGTGTAAAAATCATACTCGGGCTACTTGCTATTACGGGGGTTTTCGTACTGGGACGGTCTTATCTCGATTGGGCCTTTATGGGGGATATTGACTTGTACCCTAGAATATAGAATTCCTTGGTACAGGCTATCTGATTGATAGTCAGACGGTCCTAAGAGACGTGAGAGTATGTGCTGACCTCTTATAGACTTGGAACTATGCTTCACCTCCATTTATATGTGTTTTTGTGTTAATATAGTTCGAGAGTGATTCCGAACTAGTGTTTCCCTTAGTATGAGTGATACGGGGACTTGATAGCAGAGTATGCCAGCACCATAGATGGTATGTGGGGTGCAGATAGTATATATATATATATATATATATATATATATATATATATATTATATGAATGATTGGTATATATATACTTATATATAAAAACCTTGCACCATAGATTTTATGTGGGGTGCCGTTACTATATATATTATACGTGTAACTAATATATATATCTATATCTATATGAGAACTTTCTATTGTGCGTAATAGTAGTTAAGTATTGAATAAATTCTTCAACTTCAATATAAGTATTCGAAAACTTTATAATGGTACGGAGTTATTCTAAATAACGTAATAAATCTTGAAGAGATTGATTTTCTAAAGTGAATATCGTAACCTTATTTTCAAGAGATAAAACCTTATGGAGAATAAGTTAGAGAGACGTATGAGAGTCATTAGTACGGTAGGCGTGCACACTAGATGAGAGGTGAGAATTCTGAAGAGGGTGTCGCATACTAACATGGTTGTTGCATTAGGAGTTAAGCATTTTAAATACTTGCTAAACAATTTTTTAAAACTATTTTATAATCGGGCTCTGACCCGTTTTCTGTTATCTCTCCTCTCTTGTATATATATGTATATATTACAGATGCCCAGCCACAGGGGTGTCTTGCATAGGTTCTTTGGATTGGACGTGCTGTAGCTTATGTGGGAGTTGTAGGCCTTTGTTATAGACGACCTCTTCATTGATTCGGTTCTTGTTATAGTTCTTCATAGTTAGGGCATGTGTCGCCCATTTCCCATTCAGTGTAGATTTGTCAGAGATGTATGTTCATTTATTTTCAGTATTCGGTACTCTTTGGGTATTAACTCTTGTCAGGATGATTTCATTTGTAGTTTAAATTTGGTTTTGTTAATCTAGATGGATTAATTGTTTTGTGTTGATTGCTATCCGTAGCACTTATGTGATTCTTGAAATGTTGGTTATTTAAAAGGTTTTCAAATTGGAATTTAATAAAGATGGAAATAAAGTTTTAAATTTTTTTGACACTTAGCTGCATTATTTAGGGTGTTTAAATTGGAAAATTTTATTTTGCGACAGTGATAATATGAATGAACCAACTGTTCACCTTGATTTTAATTTAATAAAGGATTGATTGCCCGGTATTTAATTAGGCGGGGTGTCACAGGAGCTGCCTCTGCTGCTGTTGATAAAAAAAAGCAACCGACAACTTCTAAACAAACTGAGATTGCTAGCTAGTTTTCTTCTAGGATTTTCTCTGTATTTTTTGCTTTATTTGTACTGCTCTGTTTTGTTGATTGATGTAACTTTGACTTCCATTAATGAAATGAAAGCACTCTCCCTTTAGCATACTGATTCCTTTGTTCTTTACTTATTTTTTATGGCCTATAGTCGATTGATGTAGATGAATATATACCAGCCACTTCTCAACTGGGAAGAATTTTTGGGCCTAATGTGAGCGCTAAAGTTCTCCAGACCTTCGTAAGAATTTACAAATTGCTGCGAGCGAGGAATAAGAGTTTCATAGATCAGTTTGAGCTCGTCGCTAAACGGAAAGACATGCTTCAGGAAATGGAAGAAGTTGGTGCTTCTGTTCAAGAGGAAGTGAACGCTCTGAGAGCCAAACTCCTAGATGCCTCTGAAATTAATCAAGTCAAAGAAATTCTTCAGTAAGAGAATGAGACTCTGAGGAGGGAGGTGTCGCGGCTTAAGGAGCATGTGCCGAGCATTGCACCTCGTGTTTTACGAGGTTCCATTTCATAGGCTGTTCCGCGAGCTGGGGCAGGGCCGAGCGGTGCCTCTTCAGTCTTGTGAGGTTCTATCTCATCGGCTGCTCTGCGGGCTGGTCCAGATGCAAGGGGTACAACTAGAGAGATGGACGAGCTTCGAGATGATGTCCGTCGAGCATACGTGATTGCTATTGGGCTTCAAAGAGATGTCACACGGCTGAGGCATCTGTTCAAGAAAGGACCTCGACGAGTATGGGCTGATGGTTACGACCAAGGTTGGGCAGATGCTCTGACGAGGCTGGCAGAGTCTGAAGAGCTCGCCTTTATTAGGGGATGGTTGAGTGCCCTCAAGGAGCTTCAAGTCCCGAGAAACTCTGTACTCTGGTACCGTTATGAGATCTCTCCTTCAACTTTGAGGCCCAATACTTTCAGGAGGGATGACCAGTGGATCCCTATCGATGCCATCCCCAAGCAGCTGTTAGAGTCATATGCAAATGAGGTCGAGGAGGAATTGGCTCCTCACCCGAACGACGGCCGAAGAGCATAAGTGGCTGATTATATTTTTCAGAGGCCTCAGCCCCATTAAGATTTTACCAGATGTAACTCTTTATATATATGTAATGAATTAATGTAGTACTGATGCTTTGGGCAATCTTGTCGACTAAACACAAGTTTTACATTCTCATTGTAACTGTGATGAAATAATATAGTATCAGTGTTTTGGGTGATCTCACCGACTAAACATGTGTTCTATATATTTTTTATATCATTTATTTCTTACTTAATTATCTTGGGCTCCTTGTGGCCGACTAGATTGGTATGGTTGCATTATTGAGCAAGTGTCCTCCCAGTCCAGTATGCTTGTGAGATACCATTTTGCCTCATTTTTCCTTTTAGGTCGTGTCGTCACACTTCCTTAGGTCTAAGTGTGGCAATGGCGAGGACACACCTGGCATTGGATGTTCTGTCCTAGCAGGTTTTTTGAACCAAACATAGTTTGGTGACCAATTCGTTTTTAGTCTAATTGCCTAAAGATCCCCTGTAGGGATTCATATATTGCCGGGGTAATGCTAGCAGGTTGTTCGTGTTTCATAACGAATACCTAAGGAGGGTGACACCCTGCTTTTATGCTTTGAGTAAGGTGCCTATTACTTGTAAAGGATGTGCAAGTTATAAAGTTTTCAATACGGAATCAACACTTCATAGAATGCCATTGCCAAATATCTTTCATTAATTCATAAGTAAATAAAAAATGAGTTGCCAATTCCAGAAATTTGATAAAAGAGCCAAGAAAAACTAGAAATAGAATTTCTTTAGGTTGGCTGCGTTCCATGCTCGAGGTATTTCTCTGCCCTCCAGCGTTTCTAAGTGATAGGCTCCTTGTAGATCATCTCATGTTATCTTGAATGGTCCCTCCTAGTTCAGCCCTAGCTTGCGGTCTAATGGTTTTACTGCACTGCTAAGGACTTTCCTTAGGACGTAGTCCCCAACTTGGAATGCCCTTGGATTGAACTTTTTGTTATAGTGTTTCGCGAGCTGTTGTTGATAGCTCGCCAGCCTTACCAAGGCCAGTTCTCTGCATTCATCAGCTAGGTCATGTTCAGTGAGTAGCGTTGCATCGTTCTGGCCTTGGTTGACAAGGGTGGTTCTCATTGTTGGTAGACCATCTTCTAAGGGGATGATTGCTTCCATTCCATATGTTAGTGAGAATGGGGTTTCCCCAGTTGCTCTCTGTGGGGTAGTGCGGTAAGCCCACAAAATATGTGGCAGCTCACTCACCCATGCACCTTTGGCTCCCTCTAATCGTTTCTTTAGCCCATAGATCATTGTTTTATTGGAAGCCTCGGCTTGAGCGTTGCTCTGGGGGTATGCCACCGAACTGAAATAGTGCCTGATCCCATGTTCTTTGCAGAAGTTCTAGAAAGGGCCACTCTCAAACCGTGTTTCGTTGTCAGTGATGATGGTTCTGGGGATTCCAACATGGGTAATTATGTTTTTCAATATGAACCTCATCATATCTGTATCTCGGATGTTTGCTAGTGGCTCTACCTCGATCCATTTGGTGAAGTAATCCGTTGCAACCAATAGATACTTGCGGTCACTAACGGCGGTAGGAAGAGGGCCTACGATGTCCATCCCCCATTGGGGGAAAGGCCATGGGCTGGTGAGTGATTTTTGGTCGCTGGCACATTGGTGAACCATAGGAGCATGTAGTTGATATTTCTTGCATTTGCGAGCGTATACTGTCGAATCTTTTTGCATATATGGCCCCCAATAGCCTTCCTTCATTGCTCGAAAAGCTAGAGACCTTCCTCTAATATGGCTTCCACATATTCCTTCATGAAGCTCGTGTAGGACTTGCTCAACATCCTTCGGGTGGACACATTGAAGGTAAGGGCTGGTGAATGATCTTTTGTATAGTTTACCCTCAAGAGATAAGTGAAAGCGAATAACTTTGAGTCTTATCTGATGAGCGGACTTTTTGTCATTTGGAAGTGCACCATCTTTCAAGTAGTCTCTGAAAGGGTCCATTCAACTGGGTGCTGACTCAATTTGGAGCATATGTTCCACATTTGGCAGCTCATCGCTTTGGTTGATGCTTGGATCGGCGAGGAAGTCGATGGTGATCATCCTCTTTAAGTTAGAATTGATTGCAGAACTTAGGGCCGCCAGGGCATCGGTGTGGATGTTATATCCTCGGGTAAACTATTGGACACTGGCTTCCTCGGATTTGGCCATTATCTTCTTTGATAAGGCGAGGTAGTCTGCCATCCTTTTGTTTCTTGGGTTAAAGTCCCCACTTATCTGGTTGGAGACCAATTGCGAGTCGCCGAACACCTGCAGCTGTTTTGCCCCCGGCGCCCGTGCCTTCTGCAGGCCGGCTATCAAAGCTTCGTATTCCGCCTCGTTATTGGAGGCTTCAAATCCAAGCCTAATTCCTTGCTCGAGGATTGTGTTTTCTAGAGTAACGAGCACAATACCTACTCCTTCCCTCTTTGAGTTGGAGGCTCCATCGACAAACAATTGCCAAACTCGTACCGGTGGGTGATCTTCTATTTTCTTTGTGGGTTGAGACTGGTCGCAAGTTGAGACTTGTCGTAAGGCTAGTCGCCTATGAATTCTGTGATGAAATCGGTGAGGACCTATCCTTTGATTGCGTTGCTAGGCTAAAATTGGATGTCAAATCGTTCGAGTTCGACTGACCATTTGGACAGTTTACCGGATAGATTTGCTTTCTACAGGACTGCTTTAAGGGGGTGTGATGTAAGGACGACGATAGTGTGAGCTTCGAAGTAGTTCTTTAACTTCCTCGAAGCTATTACTAGTGCAAAGGAGAGCTTTTCTAGTGGTAGGTACCGCTGCTCGGCGTCTAATAGGGTTTTGCTTACGTAGTATACTGGATGCTGGATTCCAACTTCCTCGCACACTAGTGCATAAATGATGACGTGGCTGGAGACAGTGAGGTATAAGTAGAGGGAATCATCTTCCTGAGGTATGATGAGCAAAGGTGTCTTGCTAAGATATGCCTTGATCTCCTCCAATGGTTTCGATCAATCTTGATTCCACTCTACTGTTTTATTTCCGTTCAAGAGCTAGAAGAATGGCTTACACTTCTCAGAGGACTTTGAAATGAAATGGTTCAAAGCGACGAGCATGCCTGTGAGCTTCTGCACGTCCCGTATTGTGCGAGGTGGTTGTACCCTATTGATCACATCGATCTGGTCCGGGTTGGCCTCAATGCCTCTCTTGCTAACCAACTATCCGAGGAATTTTTGTGACTGGACACCGAAAGAGCACTTACTTTCATTCCGTATTTCCTAAGGATCTCGAAGGTGTTTGATAGGTCTGAGAGATGGTCCTCTTTGCGCTTACTTTTGACGAGCATATCGTCGATGTAGACCTACATGGTATCTCCCATTTGATCTTTGAACATCTTGGTGACTAGCCTATGATAAGTTGCTCCTGCATTCTTGAGCCCAAAGGGCATAACTCTATAGCAGTATAATCCGACTGTAGTGATGAACGATGTCTTGTATTGATCTGGTTCATATAAAGGGATTTGATGATACCCTGAATATGCGTCCAGGAAACTCATTCTCTCGCGAGCTGCTGTGGCATTCACCAATTGGTCGATCTTTGGGAGAGGGAAACTGTCCTTTGGGCATGCCCTGTTAAGGTCAGTGAAGTCAATGCAGACTCTCCATTTCCCATTGCTCTTTGGAAATACTACCGGGTTGGATATCCATTTAAGGAATTGAACTTCCCGTATGGATCCTGCATCCAGTAACTTTTCAACTTCTTTCTCCACGGCCTTAGCCGTCTAGGGCGCGGTTCATCATGCTTTCTGCGCGATAGGACTGAAAGTGGGGTCGACGTGTAACATATGGCAAACCACACTTGGATCATTGCCAGGAAGCTCGTAAGGTTTCCAAGCGAAAACGTCTAGGTTGCTCCTTAGTAGTACCGTCAATTCTTTCTTCTCTTGATCTATAAGAGAAGTCCCGATCAAGAAACTCCTATCTTTCTGGATCCTACAGGCTGTTATCTCCTCCAGGTTCTCAATGACCCGCTCATAGGGGAGGAGCATGGTCTCTTCCACACCGGGCCTTCCATATCTTAAAGGTATTTAAAGGTATCAGACCTTGCTGTTCCTCGACCTTTTCTTTGGCCTTATCAGCCTTCTTCTCTGGTTTTGGGCGGATGGCTGCTATGAAGCACCTTCTTTCCATCGCCTGATCTTCGTGAAATTCCATCACTTCTCGCTCAGGTACGTACTTGAGTTTCTGATGGTAGGTCGAGGGGACTGCCTTCATTTCATGCAGCCACCCCCTGTCGAGGACAGCTTGATATGGTAAGTCGATGTCGACCACCAGAAACTCGATCATCTTAGAGACACTTTCTGCCCTTACCGGTAACACAACCTTTCCCAATGGAATAGTCACTTTTCCTGCGAAGCCAACTAAAGGGATAATGGCTTCCTTCAAGTCAGCAACGCTTAACTTCAATTTCCTAAACAGGTCGAGATAGATTACCTCGGATGAGCTTCCCTGGTCGATGAGTAGCTTATCGATGTTGTAGTTGGCTATCCTGAGCGTAATGATCAAGGCGTCATGATGTGGGGTTCTTACTCCCATAAAATCTTCATCTATGAACATGATATGTTTGCTGTAGTCGACGTCATCTTCTTGCCGACGTTTTTCTGATTGTGTCTTTGTTGGATCGATCTGAAAAGCATGCATTACTGCTGTAAGCTTTTTTACCTCCATCTGAGCTAAATTCCCTTGAATCTGCTTCATATCAGATTCTCCATGAATTACTACGAATTCATGGCCAGCCTCGTCCTCGAGTACGTTGTTAGGTCTTGTTTCTCCATTGGCATCAACTTTCTCTGACTTATTTTCCACAAACTTGTTCAGGTGCCCAGACTGGGCTAGTTCTTCGAGGTGAGACTTAAGAGCTTTGCAGTGCTCAGTCTTATGTCCTCCCTCTTTATGAAAAGCGCATCTCAGCGTGTTGTTTCTCTTTGAGGGATCTCCTCCCATCTTTCTGGGCCACTTAACAAATGGCTCGTCTTTGATCTTCACCAGGATCTTGTAGATTGGTTCTTTAAAGATAATGTTCACTGCCTGAAATGATTTTGAAATATCATTTTTGCCTCCGTTCTTAGAGCCATTCTTACCCCCATTCTTTCCTCCTTTCTTCTAGTTCTCAGCTTTGTCGTTGGCCTTGGCAGTGAGCTTAGTCCGATCATTTTCCCCTGTACTGAAACGTGTCACATCCTCCACTTTGGCGTACTTTTCGATGCGGGCCATCAGGTCATCGATGGTCGTTCCCTCCTTCTTTGTCAGGGATTGGTGCAGAAGGCAAGAGCTGGGTAAACCAATCTTGAAGGTAGCTACTGCTACCTTCTCCGAGCAATCCTTGACCTCGTTGAACAACTCCCAATACCTCTTCGCGTAGTCCCGAAAGCTCTATTGAGGCATTTTCTTCATTATTAGTAAAGCATCCATCCTCTTTAATGGGAGCTACTGGTGATGAAGCGAGCCGTAAAGAGCTCAGCCAGGGACTCAAAACTTTTGATGGACCTATAGGGGAGCCTCTCGAACCACTTCTGGGACACATCATGCAGACTCAAGGGAAAAATACGGTACATAAGTAAATCCCTGTGATTTCAAAGAGTCATGGCTTGCCTGTACTGCCTAACGTGATCGATAGGGTCAGTTTTTTTGTCATAGATCTTAAATCTCAGAATTGCAAACTTCTTGGGGGCTTCTTTTTCTTCTTCTATCTCCCTTGATAAAGGAGATTTCATCTCGGTCCTGAGATCTCGATGATCAAGATCTCTTGTCGATCTGGCACCGCGCTGTGCTGGGTGTTAGTCCATCTCCATTTGGACCAAATTTCGTATGTTCTCATTGCTCCGAGCTGGGATCCTGTAACGGTGAGCCGATCACTAGTGCTCGAGCGAGTCTTCGTTTGACTCGTGATTCTCACTCTTCTGGGATCCACGTCTAAGGCTCCTTCCTCGGCTGCGAGACTTGCTCGCCTGAGGTCTAGGAGTGCGGTATGCATGTTGCCTAGTGCTGCGATGGAGTTCTTTCTCCAACCTCTCTAATTTCCTTTTGAGGCGAGCTTTTTCAGCCTCTTGTTTGTGAGCAAACTATTTTTTCTCTTGGAGCCTTGCCTCATAGGCATCAATCAATCTTGATATTTTTGTGGACCTCGTTGGTCCCTGGCTCTCCTCTGAGGCTGGTCACTCAGGGCGAGCCCTTTGATCCGGGCGTTGAATTTCAGATCTAATCCTGCGGGGGGAAGGATGCTCTTGGATATCCCCTACTTGAGGGGCATTAATGCTGTGACCAGACATTTCAAATTCTTCATTGGTGAGGGCATTCTCAAGGAAGACAAACGGTTCCCACAGACGGTGCCAATTGTGGTGACAATTATATTTAACACAAATAAATGAGAAAAGCCCAATCAGCTAAGTAAATAAAAAAGATGATGAATGTTAATCACACAACACAGTATGTACGTGGTTCAGCAAGAATGCTTACGTCCACAGTGGTGCAGTCAGTAGTATTTCTATATACTCCGGAGAGTGGTTACAGAGAATACAACTCGTGCCTTTTGCCCCAGGCTTAGAGTTTATTAAATACATGTTTGTTCTCGGGGAGTGGGGGTGTTGTACTCCCCCACGTCCATCTTCTACTCCTAGAATATCTCTCTACCAGATTTTAGGAGTGGACTAAGTCATAACTGAATTTAGTTGATAGGCGAGGGGCCCAGACTTTGGAACGTTCTTATTAGGATACTCGTCTGGGCCTATGATGGCAAATCCGGGTACCCACCGGGCCTCACGTCACCTCTCCTAAGCTTCGTAAAGCCTCATCCTCGTTATTGGACTTTTGGACTATTGGTGGGTGACCATTCTTCGTACCATATAAAAATTTCATGACACCATGCCCATCAACAAATACAATGTTTCAATCAAATCTATATTTTAGATTCTAATAAACGTCATGATATCAACAATATGAGTACAAATAAATGAGGAACAAATGGCTACCCTCGAGAGATTTAAGGAGCATATTGCATAAACCCTCGACCTTAAAATCATCACAAGAAACTCGTAATATTCTGCTCAAAATTTTGATCACACCACTGCGTTCCTCACGCGAAAATAATAAAAAAACTCGTTCTAGTCCAAACTCGAGAAAACAGCAAATAAGCCTTCAAATCATGGGTTGAATTTTAGTTTAAATGGGTCTAGGTCTTTGTATATGGAAGAAGA
This sequence comes from Sambucus nigra, assembly GCA_949130495.1. NCBI lineage: Eukaryota > Viridiplantae > Streptophyta > Magnoliopsida > Dipsacales > Adoxaceae > Sambucus > Sambucus nigra. The sequence continues at coordinate 487,977,840 of OX422207.1, read as the reverse complement.
TGAAAATAGAGCACTACTGATTTTTGAGTAGGCTAAAATATATTTTAGAAGTCCTAAACCTGTCACTTTATGTTTATATACCAAAAAGAGTTTGAGACATAATTAAACACAAACACTCGAAAAATTATTACAGATGATTGGACCTCGGAATTGGTTGAAATTTTAGAAAGTTGTTGCTGACAGCGAGACGAAGCTTCAGTGAAAAATTCAGCTCGATCGGACGGTCGAATTTTTTTTTTATTCTGCGTAGGTCGGATCCTCCCCCGATTCTTACACAAAAGTTATAATTTTCAAATTTAATCCCGAGTTAGATTCCACTTAAAACCTTATTTTTATGTATAAAAACCAACATTTTGACATACCAAAATTAAATGAATTCCAAAAATTTATTTTTTTGAAATATGAGTTAATTTAATTAAAACCGGTTAAAAAATCACGGGTTGCACAGGAATTTCGTCCTTGAAATTTGACGAAGCCTATCGCTCAAGATAAAATGCGCTGCCCAAATGCGTACCCACAAAAACTACGATTAGGCTCCCTTACACCCAATCCTACCTGCATGTTTCCCCATGCTCTCTCTCACGAATCACTACTCGATTCTACTCTAAAAAATTATCACAACACTAAAGTCCTCAAATCAATTCTAAACATCCTCTATCACGATTACTAATCCTAACCTCGATACCTAGCACGTCCTCAACAAAAACTCCCTATCTCCAAAAAAAACCTATAACCCACATGCTTGACCCAAACCAAAAGACCAAAGGATTGTCGTATACCTAACCTCTGATACCATTTGTAACACCCCGGGCAAAACACGAGGCGCTACTACGATTAAAATTAAACTAAATCCTCAACAATTAGTATAGAGCAGTTATATTCCACAAAATAAATATAATGAATCCAAAATTTACACTTTCGAAATGATCACAATTAAATTTCAATCGAAAATAATACTAAGCTCTCCAAATAAATTACGCTGCCAAGCTATATGAAAATGAAATCCTCCAAAGGTTGTGCTCTAAAATTCTCCAAAAATTCACAATGTCCAAATCCACGCTAACTTGACACTAAAAGAAAAATACGAGGAAGTACACAATATGACAAGAATAGATGCTCATAACAATAACGGTGAATAAATTCAACAATATGAATTTTAATTCAAGTTCAATGCGACATCCGAGCATTATACAAATTTAATTTCTCAATAACACATCAATAAGTTACCGGGCCTCACCTCGCCTCACCTAATCTTCGTAATTCCTCATCCCGACTATTGAACTTCTGGACTATTGACAGTTGACCATTTTCCGTGTCATATAAAAATTTCATGATACAATGACCATCAATAAATAAAATATCTCAACCGAATCTATATTTTAGATTCTAATAAACGTCATGATATCAACAATAAGAGTACAAATAAATGAGGAACAAACGACTACTCTCGAGAGATTTAAGGATCATATTGCCTAAATCTCGTACCTTGAAATCATCATAAGAAACTGATAAGATCATGACTGAAAATTCTAATCACACCACTGCGTTCCTCATGCGAAAACAATAAAAAAACCCGTTCTAGTCCAAACTCGAGAAAACACCATATAAGCCTTCAAATCATGGCTTGAATCTTAATGTAAATGGGGATAGGGTTTTATAGATGGAAGAAGATGAAAATAGAGGAAGTTACTTATTTTTGAGTTGGCTAGAATGTGTTTTAATAGTCTTAAATTTGTCACTTAATGTTTATATATAAAAAAGAGTTTGAGTCATAATCAAATACAAAGACTCAATAAATTATTACGGATGATTGGACCGTTGCATTTGGTTGAAATTTTATTATGTTGTTGCTGACTGCGAGACGAAGCTTCTGTGAAAAATTCAGCTCAATCAAACGGTCGAATTTTTTATTTTTTATTTGACTTAGGTCGGACCCTCCCCGGATTTTTATACAAAAAGTTATCATTTTTAAATTTAATCCCAATTTAAATTCCACTTAAAACTTATTTTTATATAGAAAAATCAACATTTTGACATACCAAAATTAAGTAGATTACAAAAAGTTTTATTTTTTCGATATCCGAGTTAATTTAATTAAAATCGGTTGAAAAATCACGGGTTATTACAGTTTCATCAGAAGATCATGCTTACAGCCCAAGATCTTAATTATGTCAGTATTCTACAAGATGAGAGGATGGATTGTTGGGATTTTTTTTACCCATGCTGGATGTATAGTTCTCATGAAATCAGTGCTTCAGACGGCGGGGCTGCATACTTTTGGTTCGCTCAATCCAACTATGTGTCTTATTCGGGATTTGAACAAAATTAGTTCCAATTTTTTTTCTGGGGTCAGCAAGATGAGTTGATAAATATCACCAAATCTCGTGGGAAAAAAATATGTTTACCAAAGGAGGAAGGAGGCTTGGGGTTAAGAGATATTCAAGATATTTTCCACGTTTATACGTGTAAGCTTTGGGTGAATTTTCTTCCAAACCAATCTCTTTGGGCCATTTTTATAAAAAAAATATACAAAAAGCTAGCAAGTAAAAATTTCAGATGCACTATATCTTCAAGAAATGAAACAAATTTGGTCTTTTCCTGAGTCGGATTCAGTGGTGAATTCAATCTTGGTTGAAAAAGGATTTTGTTTTTAAAATCGCTTGGCATTTAATTAGGAAAAAAGACCATGTCTAATTTTCATCTACCATGATTTGGGATTGCGAAATTGTTCGTAAAGTTTCAACTTTTATGTGGCATCTTCTTCACAATGGCCTCCCACTAGATCAAAACCTGAAAAATATTAAAATTCCTATAGCGGCCAAATGTCGATGTTGTTTAAAGGCAAGTGAAGAAAATAGGGATTACTTATTCAATGACGGTGAAATTATGACTCAAGTGTGGAGACATTTTGAATATTTAATGGGTCTATAAGTTGCAAATTCAGTCCTAAGATCTACACTCATTTTTTGGCGGCTCTCGACCCAAGGTAAAAACATTAAGTATGTCTTATGTAAACTTATTTCTAATTTAGTTTGTTGAAAAATATGGTGTGTTAGGAGTAAAGTTATTTTTGAAGGAAAAACATGAGCTCCAAATCAGTAAATTGAGAGGTTCACGAGGATAGGTTCATTTTCAAGGCTAGACCGTAAAAGGGCCAACTTGCTAGATTTCTTAAATCTCTCATAGCTTGTTCCTAGCTTGTTTGTCACCGAAGAAGGGTTGTTCTTCTTCAATATCAAATAAAGTCTTTTTTTCTCCAAAAAAATAAAATAAATAAATAAATTAAAGAATATAGAAGAAAAAATTGTTTTCTATTTTTTTCACACTTTTCTTTCACCGCAACTCACTTTTTCTTTATCTCTCTTTTTCACTTATTTCATTTTTTTTTCTCACTTGCATTACAAAAGAAATTCACTAGCCATACAAAGAGACTTAAGTAATCCTCCAAAACCCTTCAATTACATGACTCTTTATTTTCCACTTAAAAGCCAGACTCTTGGCTTTTATTTACCGACTCTTGACTTTTCATTTAATGATTCTTGATTTTTCACCTAAATGACTTTGACTTTTCATATTTTTAAACTTTTCAAATTACAAATTATTTTAATTTCCAACACCCTCTCTTAGTTTGTAATTTTCATAAAACTCTTTTAACTTTAATTTCTCCATTTGTCACATCTCTGAGTTTTAGATTCCATTTTAATGGATAGGGAGATTCTTTTTCAAGAAGGATGGAAAAGGTTTGAGTTGAGTAAGGAATGGAAGAGATATTAATATTTTTTTTTTGAAAGAATTAGGTAAGGGTTATTCCTGCAGTGATTTTATGGCAAAAGGAAAGGTTAAATGGTTGAGTGATTGTCTGTTTCAAGCCTCCAGAAAGAAGGGGATATTTTATAAGAAGAGTTCGTGCATGAACAGAGTAATGAGATTTTCTTCGCGATTATTACGAAAGAAGGAGTAAGAAGGGTTAGATTTCTCGTACTGCAGTTGGCGGTTGGATGTGGGTGGGAGTTCGTCGACGAAGATTTTTTTTAAAAATAGAACCAGTGGTCGAATGTCAACTGAAGTTGAACCAGTGTAGTGAGGAAATCTCCTCACTACACACATATACATATATAATATATAATACACACACACACACAGTATATATATGAAATAATAATAATAATAATAATAATAATAATAATAATAATAATAATAATAATGTTCTTATGCAGACCGGACATGCGTCGCGGGGCAGTGAGTCCATAAATTATTGACTAAATTATAGACTCTCTCTCTCTTTTTTGGGCTCACCGTCAGGTGACACGTGTTCAGTGTTAAAATGCTGGACAGTCCGCTTAAGATCAATACTATATATATATATATATATATATATATATATAGAGAGAGAGAGAGAGAGAGAGAGAGATAAATAGATAGATAGAGAGAAAAGCAAACCTGATAGTGTAGATAGAGTGAGGTCGGCGCTAGAGAGTGTAGTAAGAGAGATGTTTCACCCGGAGAGAGTCTAGAGAGAATGAGTGAGTTTGAGAGTGAGAAGAGAATAGTGAAAATTACGCTGGGTGTGGTGAATTTCATCTAAAGGCAATGGTCACGGCCGTGTACTGTGATCAATTAATTTTTTCACATCATCAATGTTGTCACAAAATGGTCAGTGGCCAAGATCGTGACTATGCTGATGATGTGGAAAAAAATAATTGGTCACTCCTTGTGGTCATGGTCCAGGATCGTGACCAACCACCGTGACCCATTCAAAATGGTCACGACCCAAACGCAACCCATATCAACTGAAAACCAACTTGGTCATGGCATTGGTCATAGTGATGGTCACGCTATTGTCAAGAACCACGGCCGTGACCACAGTGGTCACAGTCCGTGGTCGTGACCATATCCAATTTATGTCACGGTGGTGAGTGGTCATGGATTTGGTCACGGCTTCTTTAACTCTAGTCACGATCGTTGGCCACATTAACCTTGTCATGGTCCATGACCAATTTCCGTGATCATTTTCAATTTGTGGTGTAATGAGATAATTATAGAGCCAAAAAAATTAGATACGGTGAGGCAAACTTTTTTTCAAGTTGCATGCATTTAACCATGGCCCTCTCACCTGCTACAAATTGCTAACAATGGTATATACCTATACGATGTTGTCGTTGAGCTAGCTTCTTGCCTTTCATAATTGAGGTATTACTAGAAAAAAAAAAAAATTGATCGGGTTAGAGGCATGTATGATCCACCACATCTTGCGAGGCTCTGTCCAAATGGTTTGAAGTGAGGTGGAACCGTATCAGCGGTGTGGAAGTAAAAAAAAACTTTCCAACAGTCTATTTTTATTTGACTTTGCTTCAGGTCAAGAGACCGTAAGGATATTGGAGTTGAAAAAATATGAGTTTTATGGTGTGTCATTGTTTGTGGACAAATTACATCCACTTGGGTGTAGCACAACCCCGGAAGTAGGTGACAAGCGTCATTGGATCAGAGTGGAATGTGTTCTGCTTCAAATATGGAGAGAGGATGTATTTTGTGCAATCAGAGAATGTTTTTGGTAGTAGATACAGAAACTGGGGAGGGTAAGGAGCTTCGATGGGCCCGTCTTCTTGTCGAAGATGGATGCCAACTTTCAGATAAGGTAACGATTAATGTAGTCGAATGGGTGTTTTATCTGTTGGTTTGAGAGGAGCAGGTCGTGAAGTTTTTTCATGAATAAAGGGTAAAGAATATGGTTGAGGGGGGGAAAGAGGTTGACGCAGAAGAAGATTGGTCGTGTGCTGAAGGGGCATAACATTCAGGAGGATAACCAGGGTAGAGAGGAAGTGGCTAGTCCTATTGACGAGGCAAACATGAGTGTGTTGGTTGAGATAATTTCATATGGGGGTGAAACTAGTCACCTCCGGCGGGAATAAATCGATCTCCAGAAATAGGAGGGAATCATCTAGGCTATTAGAAGTAGAAATAGAGGCAGAAGCGTTGGACGGGCAAAAGAAAATGGACCATCGGGCAAAGGAACCAATCGAGTTTCCGTCACTCACCGACGATGTGAGAAAAGGGAAACAAGACGATAGGGACACGGGAAGAGGGATGGGCTACATGGGGTTGTCCAAGAATCATACGGAGGATGGGAATGGGTGGCTCTTGAAGAAAGTGAAATAGGAGAATTTAATAATAGGAGGGGTCTAATGCTTTCTGCTGCGGGAATATCTCAGAGTACTTTTTCAGCAAATTTATATATGAGAAAGGACATGTGTCTCTCCCAAACAATTATGGGGACACATGTGGACCAAATGCTTAATTCAAAAAAACTGGGTAACATTGTTGCTATGTATGGAAAAGCTATCCAGTTTAAAATGTTAGGCCACATATTCTATTCGGTGTTAAAAATGGTTTTTTAATGAGGAATAGTAAGTCAAAAAGTGAAACAAAGGGCGAAACTAGGTCATTTGGACAATATGAAAAAATATGGAAAATGAGGAAGAAGAGGAGTTTGTGAATAGTCATCATAAGTCAAGGTTTGCTATTATTCTAGATGAGGAAAATTATCAAAATAATCTAAAAAATACGGGCTCTCAAGTTGTGGATGGTGTGGGAGGGGGATTGGAGGATGTACCTCATTAAATTTATGACCCTGGAGAATCAAGAGAGTGTAGGGAAATTGATAGTACTCCATTTATTCATTTGGAGACTATAAGGGGCAAAAGGAGGGAGAAAGGGAATTGTAATCTTTTAGGCAAAAAATCGATAGTGGGAAGAAGAAAGTAACCATTGGGATTGTCGAAACCCTAAATTATGGGTTGAATTAAAGGTCTCGGTACGTAAGGGATTTTTAGAGAGGGAAAGGACACCATTTGTGGGGATGGAAAATTCTACTAGAGGGGAAGGAGGGGATGGTGGGAATGAGAGGGGTAGGGAAATGAGGTGGAGGAATGGGTGGAGGAGAGGATAGGGGAATTTAGTAAATTTTTAGGATTCTCATATGAGGGAAATGATCAGGAAGTGCCGAGGTTGTTTAGAAGAACGGAACGAAAGAGGAGCAAAGGCACGAAGAGGGAGGGGGTTTACTTTACCTAGAGAGAACAAAAAGGAGAAGGAACTCAAGAGGCTGTAGTCGTCCATAAATAATGAGGGGATGGGCGAGGCAGAAATGGGAGGGGGTTTGACTCTGGCAAAGGTGTTCTATGAAGTTACACCTAATTTCATGGAATGTGAGGGGCCTTAATGACCTCGGAAAAAGAGGTATTGTTAGTATAGTGATTTCTAGGTGGAGTCCATACATTTTATTTCTTATGGAGACAAAATTGGGTAATATGGACAAATAATTGGTTAAATTTATTTGGGGTGGTCACTGGGTAGAGTGGTGTTATTTGGAGGTGACGGGCACATCGAGTGGGGTGATAGTTATGTGGTATTTTAGAGTAGTTGAAAAATTAGATTGCTAAATTAGCAATTGGTATTTATGGTGCTTATTCAATATTGTAGAAGGCGGGTTCTCTTGGAGTTTCTTAGGGGTTTATGAGTTGGTGGAGGATTCGATTAGATGGGAGATATGGGAAGAATTAGCAGGCATTAGGGGCATTTGGGGGGTTCCATGGTGCATAGGGGTTTCTTTTAATGTGGTTCGGTTTGCTTCTAAAAGGAAGGGTGAAGGGTGAGTGAGTAGTTACATAAGGGACTTTTCAGATGCTGTTGATGAAATGGAAGTGGTTGATGTACCTTTATAGGGAAGGATGCTTACTTGGTCAAGCAATATGGACAATCCATCTCTATGTCGATTATATCGTTTCTTATTATCTTTAGATTATGAGGAGCAATTCCTGAATGTGAATCAGTGTTGCTTACCTCGAGTGACATCGGACCACAAATCGGTCCTTCTCGAGTGTAAAGGATGGAGTGGTGGGAGGGCATCATTCAAATTTGAAAATATGTGGTTGAAAGCGAACGATTTATCGAATAAAGCGAAGGAGTGGTGGCAAGGCTATGTGATTGAGGATAATGCAAGTTATATCTTTGCCATGAAGCTTTACCAATTCAAGGAATATCTCAAAATATGGAAGAGAGAGACTTTTGGGAATGTGAAAGATGTTATTAATAAACACATAGAGGAAATCAAGGTCCTTGATGATAAGGGAGGTAGGGGTGAGCTTTCGGGGGATGAGTGGCACTTGAGGGCAAAGAGAAAGGGGGAGGTGGGGAGAAGGTTGATTCGGGAGGAAATTAGTTGGAGACAAAAATAGAAGGCCTTGTGGTTGAGATGGGGTTAAGAATAATTTTTTTTTGCAAACTCTCATCGTCCTTTTAACCATATTAGGAAGATTATAGAAGGAGAGGAGGAGTTTATGGAGGAGAATAAGGCGTGGGGAAACTAGATAGTTTTACAAGAGGTTGTATACAATAGAGGAATAGTGGATACCCGCACTTCATGGGTTAAAATTGGGGACTATTTCTGGAGATGAGGTGGAGATGATGGAGGGGATCTTTATAGAAGGTGAGGTAGTGTATGTTTTGAAGTCTATTGGTGGGGATAAGGAGCATAGTCTGGATGGCTTCACTATGTCTTTATTTCAGCATGGTTGGATCATTGTGAGAGAAGACGTGATGGCATTCTTTATGGAGTTTCATGAGAGAGGTCAATTTTTAGGGGCTTTAATGCTACATTTTAAACTTTCACTGCCAATTATGGGGTTTGATAGATGTGAAGAATTTCAGACCCATTAGCTTAATGGGAAGTGTGTATATGCTTTTATCCAAGGTGTTTTCAGTCATGCTAAGAATGGTGATTGAGCCACTCAGTTCAGAATCACAAAACGCATTTGGTAGGGGTTAGGCAAATTATGGATGCATTATTAGTGCTGAATAAATGTGTAGAATCTTGAGTGATATGTGGATACCTTGTAATTATGTGTAAGATTGGTTTTGAGAAGGCGTATGATCATGTCAGTTGGGGGTTCATTTTATATTTAATGGAGAGGATGGGATTTGGGGATAAGTGGCGTCGGTGGATGAAAAGTTGCATATCAATAGTAAGACTTTAGGTGTTGGTCAATGGGATGCCTAGAGAACTTTTTTTGAGTTGTAAGGGCTACGTTAAGAGGAATCTTAATATCATTTTCTCTTCATATTGGTGATGGAGGTGCTTATTTGACTCACAGGGATATTAGTGGATGCTGGGTTGATTAGAGGATTCTTGATTAGTGATCCGAAAACCTATTATGTTAGGATTTTGCATCTCTTGTTTGATGATAACACTATTATCTTTTGTGATGCGGTAGAGGAGCTGGTGGGGAGACTGATGTTGTTATGCTTTGAGGTGGTGTCAGAGTTGCACATTAATGTAGGTAAAAGTGAAATGATACCGATTGGGAAAGGTGAGAATGTGGGTTACTTGGTAGAGGTGGTAGGGCATAGTGTGGGCTCCCTTACCCCATCCTATCTCTATCTCCCTTTGGGGTCACAATTCAAATCGAAATCAATGTGGGATTCAAGACTCGAGAGGGTTAAAAAGATATTGGCGGGGTGTAATAATTATTATCTCTCAAAGGGGGATAAGTTGACTTTGATCAAAAGTACTCTATCGATCTTGCTGACCTATTTCATTTACATTTTGCCATTTTCGATTTTAGTTCGTAAGAGGATGAAAATATGATGAGGTATTTCTTATGGTGAGGTAATGCAAAAGGCTTCAAACATTGTATCGTAAGTTTGGAAGAGGTATGCAAGTCGATCAAGGTGGAGGAGTGGGTGTGGAAATATTATAGCACTATAATAAAGGACTTCTAAGTAATTGGTTGTGGAGATTTTCTAGAGAGGAAAATAGATTATGGAGGAAAGTGGTGGTGGCTAGGGGATGTGTCATCCATTATGGGTGGGGACTGCACATGTAAGGTTGTGGAAGAATATAACAAAGGGACTAGGTATTCTCTTGACACATTGCGTTCCATCTAGGAACGAGAACATAATTATATTTTGGAAAGATAAATGGGGGAGGGAGGGTACCTTGGAGGAGCGATTTCCAGGGATATTCCACATTAGAGGGGATAAGGAAGGGATGGTGGTAGAACATATGATAGTGTACGGGGAAGAAATGGCTTAGAATCCAAAATTTAGAAAGAGACTTATGGATTGGGAGTTAGATGAGGCGGAGGTGTTTTTTGACTGGATCGCAACGGTACTCATCCAGGTGGGATGGGGGGATAATGTGACATGGTCTAGAGGCAATGATGTTGCTTTTATAGTTAAGATCTACTACACAATTTTGAGAGGGTTGAGGAGTGTGGCATGCCCATGGAATAATGTAAGCAAAACAAATGTGCCTCCTAAAGTTACTTTATTCGTGGGAGCAATAGCTAAACAGGTCATATTGATGACAATGGGTCTGCAAAGGAGGTGTAGTAGAATGGCCAGTCGGTGTTGATTATACAAGGAAGCGGAGGGGATGGGTATTGATTTACTTTTGTATTACTAGGTGATGAGGGGACTATGGTGTGCCTTTATCTCTATATGTCGGGTCCAATGGGTCATAGCGGAGATGAGTGAGTTGTTAGCAGCTTGGCAGATTCTCAAGGGGTAAAAGGGGGAGAAAATGTGTGGTGGATGATCGCACATTGTATCTTTTGGACTGTGTGGTTATAAAAGAAATAGGAGGTGTTTTGAAGGCATGACATTATCTCCATCCAGAATGTGTTATATGTTTCTGAGCTTGTTACTCGTTTGACATAAAAAGGATCCAACACCATCACTTCCTTTCCTTTTGGACTTTTTGAAGGAGTTACACAAAATATACTAGCTTTTTTTGTGGGGTTTGGTATTTGTTTTACCCAGTGTCCGTGCTTTCCGGTATACTTCCTGTATACGGGTTTCCTCCACCTAAGCTAGGGATTTCTTAATAACATATTTACTTATATAAAAAATCCCACGGTGGGATTTCCCCTCAAAATATTTATGACTTACACAATTTCATTCCATATTTTTGTCTTAAACCATTTCTTGGATGACATGTTGATCGAGCTTGATATTCTTTTATTTTTCATTCACAAAATTATTTTTTCTTTTTCAACGAATGAGGGAATACCATTTTTCTTCAAAACATGAGAAATATTTTCACCTTCTTTTTCTTTTTCGGTATGAATGTCTTCACGAACAAATATTTCAATTCCAAAACTTTGACCATTTTATGTTTCGAGCTTTTCATGAATTGATTTTTCTTCAAAGGGGGACATAACTAGTGGAAATACTTTGTTTAAGGTCATTTGGATCTTTACCACCACCATTTTCTTCTTTTTGTAAAAAATGATACATTTTTCATCCTCAAATGTCACACGATATCCTCTTCACACAAGATGTCTCAATTAATTAGGGAACATAAAGAACATCATGAATCAATTTATTCTTCCCAAATTTTTTTTGCACTGCAATAACATCTTTAATTTTGATATTTTGAAATTCTCCGTCAACAAGCTTTACTCGAGAATTATAATCAAATTTCAATTTTTTTTATTCCCGGTCATATGATTAGTGCACCCACTATCTAAGTACCAAATATTTGGTGGATCATTTTCCACATTCATGCAATAAAAAATTGTTCCGTTTCATTTTTTCAATAAAAATATTTTCAAATTCATTTTTTTGTACCAACAATCCCTTTCGGGGTGATTTGGGATCCTACATCTTTAGCACTTCTATCGATAATCTTTACTTTTTTGTCGACTTTTTTTTGCAAAAAAAAACAATGGGGGTAAATTTTTTCATTATATCTCTCATTGTAAAATCGTCCTCTTCCTTGTTCACCACCTCGATTGAAGTTTTTATGATTTTTCCCCCTTGATTTTTTTTTCAACCACATTATTTTTAAAATTTACTTTTGATTGGAAACATTGTTCCAATGTGTCTTTAGGGGACTGTGACACCCCGCCTAATTAAATACCGGGCGATCACTCCTTTATTAAATTAAATCAAGGTGAACAGTTGGTCCATTCTTAGCATCACTGTCGAAAAATAAATCTTTCCAATTTAACACCCTAATTAATTAAGCTAAGTGTCAAAACCATTTTCATACATACTTTCCAAATTTTATTTAAAGAAAAATCATTTATTTTATTAACAACATTCAATGAGTAAGAATCACACCACATTAAATTCTGCAACATAATCCAATAAATTTAATACATTCGTCAATCGAATGTCAACATACGAAATCTAAAGTCACACATCCAAACTGAATAAATCCCATAGTAACAATACTGGAAATAACTGAAATACAAATGTCCAATAACAACGGAATAATGGAAAGAGCTACACATGCCCAACTAGATGAAAGTACTAAGAGTGAATCCGAATGAACGAGGTCGTCTAATCAAGAGACCTGCAACTCCCACCTAAGCTGCAGCGCCTTCCTTCCAAGAGATCCAAAGCAAGACGCCCCTGTGTCTGGGCACCTGTAATACATACATATATATATAAGAGAGAGAGAGAGAAAAAAGAAACGGGTCAGAGCCCGATAGTGTGTTTGATTTAAAATACGTTTAGCAAGTATTTAAATTGATACAGGCCAATGCAACAACATATTAGTGCAACACTCTCTTGAGAAATTCTCACCTCTCTTCTAATGTGCACACCTATCGCACTAACCTTCCCAATGGTTTGTCTTATCATTTATCGCACTAATCTTCCCAATGATTTAACTTATCTTAGCTTACTCGTAAGATTCAAAATTTAACGATTCAATTATTTGAAAAGGATATTTCAATTAGCAACCCAAGGTTCTCATTTTTAACTTTATAAATCAATAAAGTTTTCCAGTGTCATATTATACTTTCTCAAAACAAGTATTTACAATTTGAGTCATCAACCATGTCCTACATAACACATCGCAGTAGGCAGTTCCAGATTTCAGAATTTCATATATATCTTAACTACTCGTAAAATATATATAACATAACAACACCCCAAATAAAACTATGGTGCGGGCATACTCTACTATCCAAACCCCATATCACTCATATTAAGGGGAATACAAATTCGGAATCACTCTCGAATTGTATTAACAAATACTCAAACAATATTGAGATGAAGTATAGATTCCAAGTCCCTTAGGACCGTCTGAACTATCACTGCGATAGCCTGTACCAAGGATACCTATACACAAACAAAATGAGGCGAAGCATAGATTCCAAGTCTCTAAGAGGAAAGCACATACCCGCATCTCTTAGGACCGTCTGAACTATCATTCCGATAGCCTGTACCAAGGATATCTATCTTCTAGGGTAAAAGTCAATATCCCCCATAAAGGTCCCATCGAGATAAGAATGTCCCAGCGCGGAAACCTCAGGGATAGCAAGTAGCGTGGGCATGATTTTCACACATAGATAGTATATGCATACACAATCATATAACTATACTAATATTACCATATCAATAATGGGTAGATTCTCAATTCCCATAATTACAACATTTGTATTTATTTCTCATTATTTAGTTATCACGTATAACCATTCACATCTTATTTTAATTTGAGGAACTTTTCCACTTACTACATAACTCTCATGGGTTCTATCCTCCCAAGTATAAAATTCAGTAGGTATACACATTTGTCCCAAAGTAACTCTCTTACGTGTCTCTCTCTTTAAATCATAAATTTACTGACCCTTATGTAATTCTCCCAAAATACAATCTTTGCCCGACATCAAGGGTCCAAAAATCTATTCACATGTCCTACTGGTCTTCCCTATCTCCCAAAACCTTTCATTAAGGATGCCCAAGAATTATCTCACAATAAATTAAATTTAACTCATTTAAAAAGGGAAATAGGAGTCTGCCAGGAGGGGTCGATCGATCGAGGTTTGGGGCTCGATCGATCGAACCTTCGATCGATCGGAACTCTGGGCTCGATCGATCGATCAAACAGGTCTGCGAAAACTGCAGAATTGCAGTTACGGGTTTCCTCTACTAACATCAACAAATTCCATCTTTTCTAATCCCAATCGTCCCAGAATTGATACTACTAACCCTATATCATCATAATAGGTATTTTCAACGTAAAGCATGTGGATTTCTGTCCTTTAATCATGGATTAACAGCCCCAATTTCATACAAAATCTCAAGAACCCTAAAAATTCTCTTAAACATGGTTCTAACAATTATTTCCAGAATTCTCTTCTTATACACATCATAATTTTGTGGTTTAAATTCCTCTACATGGCAAGGGTTTCCAGAATTATCAATTAGACCAATACTACATGGATTTTCCTATCATAAATCGGGTTTTCTTCCATTAAAGCTCATCTTAATTACTCCTAAACTAATATGAAAGATGCATCAACGAAATAAGCAAGATAAACAATTTCCTGGGATTTTTAGAGGTCTGGTTTGGTGCCGAATTCGGTATGGTTGCGTTTCCCCGTCTCGCGATCTACGCGTTGGTGGTGGCGGCGGTGCAAACCGTTGAGTTTTGTGCCTTGAATTTGCCTTGAGAGCTCTCTCCTTCCTCTCCTACGGCCGTCACTTGTGTTTAGAGTTTCTAACCCTAGAAGGTAACCTAGGTATCTGATATAACTCCTCTAATTTTCGTGGGTTTAATTACCCAAAAATATAAAATGACTAAAATGCCCTCCCGGGTTACTAATTAGGCCTAAAAACACCCCGAGACCCAAAGAAAACCCCCGGGTACACTTTTCTGACTATCTCGACCCTTTCGGACGCGTTGGCGCACTCAAAACGACCATACGAACAACTTATAAAATATTCACTTTTATTAATTCACATTTAGTCCCGACACGACACAGGCGCGTCCCGACTTAAATTTCCACAATTGTCATTTTATTCACACGTGACAATATTATAAAAATAAATCTCATATATTACTATACTCATCCAGTAATATGCAACAAATAACAAATTTCCCATAATTACTAACTCTCGTCACGCTAGTAAATATTTAAAGCAACATTCCGGATTAAAATTAAATTAATTTATCTCAATTAAATTTAATAAATCCCGTAATTTAAAAGCTATAAAAATACGGGGTATTACATACTTCCCCCCTAATAACTGAATTTCGTCCCGAAATTCGGAAAATAAGGCCTATCAGTTAGCACAATTCTGGATATCCTTGTCAGTATGCAAATTATCTACATAGTACGTCACTCAATCACTATAGCCCTTTCTTCACAGCAACATTGTTTTACAATCTCGTTGGAGACACTTCACATTGTGCTCCCAACCGACAACATTCGCATAGGTCACGCCTATACGTTATAAATTTCATTATATCACTAACATTAGGAGGCCGCATCTCACTACATGACAAATACTCGGATTTATTCGTATACACAACTCCCATTCTGAGAAAATATTACGAACATTAGATCACTCTTGCTCGTCTAAAACAGTCATGGAATTCTACCACATTTATCGGATGTTTTCTTGACCGATCCAAAAATTCTGATTACCTACTCTCCTATAAACATACGGAAGGAGAATAGTCGAGGTTCTTCCATAACAAAACCTTAATAAGTACCTTGTACGCGACAAACAGGTACGAGTGCTTCTACAGAGCATTCTTAAAATCATCGTATCAAGATTCCAAAATCTCCTTCACGTGGCTCCCCAAATCTTTAATCACCGTGCACCCATTCTTTGGCTAGGGTGATACATCCTACTCAAAATGAAATCTTTTCTCCGATGGTTCCTGAAATCCCATTTCAAAGGTGGGATTCACCAATCTCATCCTGATTCAGAAATTTATACTACGCCGGACCATGCACTGGCGCGATCCTTCCTTTCAAAGGAAGTCTGGGACATACTAGTTAATATTGTAAGCCAGCCCAAAGGAATATCAATCACTTCCTTCTTGGCGATTTAATTCACATGTTTGTGATAAACCCTTGATCTTGTTTTGAGGATGGCAACTCATCCAAGAACCTTACCGGCTTTACCGACCTCTTCCAAGTTCAGGAATTTTCGATAACACAAAATTCTTTGGTTGATTCTCCTCTTTCAACCAAACCTTACCTATGGGCAGTGCATGTAGAGACTACTCACTACGTCTCGCTAAACATCGATTCTTCCCTTGAAATGTCTCACATTAAGTGACACGTAATACTCCCCTTCCTTCCTTGTAGTATGCCGAAAGTTCCACCCGTGCTCTTCTCTCCACGAAGCGCACTTCTGGAACTCTTATACTATACTAACATCATTACTCTTTGTATGCGCAAGTCGTTCTCACACTTGACAAATAACAATTCCGCTCCGGGTGTGCTTCATAACAATTAAATTTTACTCTATTCAAGGAATACCAATTCTTGAATGGCTTCCCACAGCCTTCCAATCAAGTTAAGGCGTGCTATTCTAATTGCACACCTATGTATGGATTATCGCCCCTCATGTGACATTTAATCCGATATATCACTTCCACTTCATTCTGTTAGTCCCACAAACACATTTACACGTCAATTGTCACGCCCCTTCATCTCGGACGAGTTTTAGCATCAGTTAACCAGGATGTCTACACACCCTATAAATCGGGCATACTAGCGTAAGCATCACATACGCTCCATACTAATAAACAAATTCTTTGTTTTCCTTGGCGCTTGCAGCGTGATTACAACACTCTAATCAACCTAAAAATCAAAATTCTTAAATTCTCTATATCAACGTTCCACCCCTTAACTCGTGGGGTAACTTTCAATGCTTTCTTACCACATAATCCGGCTCTAGTGGCTTTAAAACAAAATTCAACTTCCAACTTACATGCATAATTACTTGATCCCATTTCGACTAGGGTACCGAACTCGTGGAATAGTGACCAAACGTCTCCCTATTTCCAACCTTACGCTAAGTTTCATGCGTGGGATGTCTCGCAAAGCGAAATCCAAATAAGTAACCCCCCCGATACACTACTACCTAGCATTGTCGGTTATCAAAATCCGTTAGGTCTTCCGTCCATAGTATATACCCCTTTATTCCGTCCCTTGACAGAAAAGTTACAATTTCTCCCGTAATTATGCTTAACAAAGAACGTTTCACCAAATTTCACTATCGTTCAACATAGGTTGGTGGTAATAGCATTCCATGAACCTCGAATACATACAATCGGAATTCTCAAAATTCCTTTCCCTAATAATAGGGGTATAACTATTAACTCCCACATCTCTAAAGGATAAATATAACAATGCACTCTTCCTATCACTAAGTCCGGAGTGCCAAACATAATACTGCGTCAAATCTTTCCGCTCAACGGTAAGTCCCGATACATACCGAATCATACTGACAAAGTTTATACATACATTGGCATCGAATATCTCGAGCCCACTATCTCCTTCGAAGTCTCTTGGATAGATAATATAAGTGCAAGTCCAACCTTCTTATAGGTAAAGCCTCGCCAAAATAAACATAAAACATGTTGCACCAATGCAACTACTCCGATAGCCTTGCAATAAATGCCCACTATCATACTACCCATTTTTATAACATTTTAACAAAGATAATATCATACTCGTGTATCGCATCACTACAACGAGTAACCTCAATAAAGTATAAAAAACTGTTAATATACTCATTCATCCTCCGCGGATAGCACTAAAGAAAAAAAATCCCGCTACACTAGGGAAAAATATTCACATAATAGTAACATTCATAATTATATGCATTAAGCTCGTCTCACATGCTAACTTAGCAAGGAACAAAATATAGTGACTTGCTCGTGTCACATAAACACGCCTCATCCTCTGAGGATACAACTTACACTTCTACCTTGTCAATCGTCTTGACTGCGCAAATGGTTTTCGGACGTAACACGTCTGCCCAAACCATAACAAAATTATTTTAATCATTGCCTTTTACTAGGCACCGTATTCTTGTCCTTATACTCACTTTGGAACATATTATCGTGAGCGATCTCACTCCGCACAAAATACCTCAGTACATAATCCACTTACCACCTATCCTACTAACCAGGTTAGGATTTGTCCTCCTCTCGGACTTTAGTAAACTCGATTCCTGTTAACCATCCCGATTATTCTCTTAACTTTTCAGGCCATAAAGATCATGTTACTATCTATAATAGTCCTTACTAAATTTACCATCACTTGGTAAGAATTTAACAATCTGAAGCATTTAAATGGTTTTCCTGATGTGTATCCACATCCTTTTGTGGTGCTATACCACCATCGTTGCATTCAGTCTCATTCTCGACTAAATTCTTCGATTCCTTTAACTTCCCCCACAAGGAAGCGTTATCATCTTTTTTTTTTGACAAAATGTGACAATGTCAACCTCTGAATCGGTCGTCCATCAGAATTACCTCTTTGAGTGTTATCAACTATTTCTACGTGTCGATCTCCCACTCGGAGTTGTTTTTCCCCACTTGTATCTACATCTTCCGATACAAAATTCGCTAACGGTTAAGATTCATATTCACGAATGGACCCCTGACATGCCCTCTCTCAATGAGTTCAGAACCACATTTGCTTCTAATCCTGAACAGTTAAGGAAGGAACATACGGTCAACACTGTACCTAAGGTTCCTCTATAGGCATAGCATTCCATTTACAAAATTGATGTTTGACTCCAACCATTATAACTTCGTACCGAAAGCCAAGAAAATTTTCTCTAAATTTTCACTTTCAATTTGCCACACTGTGTCCTATATTTACGCCTTTGGATACTTTACCTCCTTTGGTAAACACATACAATTTTCGCGTTTCTAAAATTTCCCACTGACAGTCTCTACACATTTTTGTAATACGTTGGGTAAGTTTACCCTCGCACCTCATTTGACTATAACAGCATTTGAAAAATAATTGCTGCACCTTAGTCGCCTTTCTAGTCGTGGCTTCTCGTGCCATGATGGAGGTGACCTCGACTACGGTCATCATCCTCGGATATATTTCATAATATCAACTGAGCCCTGCCTCCTGATGTATGCTTAACGGTCCTCTTCTGACATCCGTCATCGCTCGGCACACGCACACATCCAAACGAAATTAGAATTCACTAGTGTATACACATTATAGCAGGAGAACGAAATCTCATCAAGGGAATCAACAATACTAAACATAGGGCTCTATAACAAACAAAGAAACGCTGAAAGCATAATAAGCCGTACAGATCCTAAGGACACTAGAACCTGTTGCTCTGATACCACCTGTGACACCCCACCTAATTAAATACCGGGCGATCACTCCTTTATTAAATTAAATCAAGGTGAACAGTTGGTCCATTCTTAGCATCACTGTCGAAAAACAAATCTTTCCAATTTAACACCCTAATTAATTAAGCTAAGTGTCAAAACCATTTTCATACATACTTTCCAAATTTTATTTAAAGAAAAATCATTTATTTTATTAACAACATTCAATGAGTAAGAATCACACCACATTAAATTCTGCAACATAATCCAATAAATTTAATACATTCGTCAATCGAATGTCAACATACGAAATCTAAAGTCACACATCCAAACTGAATAAATCCCATAGTAACAATACTGGAAATAACTGAAATACAAATGTCCAATAACAACAGAATAATGGAAAGAGCTACACATGCCCAACTAGATGAAAGTACTAAGAGGGAATCCAAATGAACGAGGTTGTCTAATCAAGAGACCTGCAACTCCCACCTAAGCTGCAGCACCTTCCTTCCAAGAGATCCAAAGCAACACGCCCCTGTGGCTGGGCACCTATAATACATACATATATATACAAGAGAGAGAGAGAGAGAAAAAGAAACGGGTCAGAGCCCGATAGTGTGTTTGATTTAAAATACGTTTAGCAAGTATTTAAATTGATACAGGCCAATGCAACAACATATTAGTGCGACACTCTCTTGAGAAATTCTCACCTCTCTTCTAATGTGCACACCTATCGCACTAACCTTCCCAATGGTTTGTCTTATCATTTATCGCACTAATTTTCCCAATGATTTAACTTATCTTAGCTTACTCGTAACATTCAAAGTTTAACGATTCAATTATTTGAAAAGGATATTTCAATTAGCAACACAAGGTTCTCATTTTTAACTTTATAAATCAATAAAGTTTTCTAGTGTCATATTATACTTTCTCAAAACAAGTATTTACAATTTGAGTCATCAACCATGTCCTACATAACACATCACAGTAGGCAGTTCCAGATTTCAGAATTTCATATATATATTAACTACTCGTAAAATATATATAACAGAACAGCACCCCAAATAAAACTATGGTGCGGGCATACTCTACCATCCAAACCCCATATCACTCATATTAAGGGGAATACAAATTCGGAATCACTCTCGAATTGTATTAACACATACTCAAACATTATTGAGACGAAGTATAGATTCCAAGTCCCTTAGGACCGTCTGAACTATCACTGCGATAGCCTGTACCAAGGATACCTATACACAAACAAAATGAGGCGAAGCATAGATTCCAAGTCTCTAAGAGGAAAGCACATACCCGCATCTCTTAGGACCGTCTGAAATATCATTCCGATAGCCTGTACCAAGGATATCTATCTTCTAGGGTACAAGTCAATATCCCCCATAAAGGTCCCATCGAGATAAGACTGTCCCAGCGCGGAAACCTCAGGGATAGCAAGTAGCGTGGGCATGATTTTCACACATAGATAGTATATGCATACACAATCATATAAGTATACTAATATTACCATATCAATAACGGGTAGATTCTCAATTCCCATAATTACAACATTTGTATGTATTTCTCATTATTTAGTTATCACGTATAACCATTCACATCTTATTTTAATTTGAGGAACTTTTCCACTTACTACATAATGCTCATGGATTCTATCCTCCCAAGTATAAAATTCAGTAGGCATACACATTTGTCCCAAAGTAACTCTCTTACGTGTCTCTCTCTTTAAATCATAAATTTACCGACCCTTATTTAATTCTCCCAAAATACAATCTTTGCCCGACATCAAGGGTCCAAAAATCTATTCACATGTCCTACTGGTCTTCCCTATCTCCCAAAACCTTTCATTAAGGATGCCCAAGAATTATCTCACAATAAATTGAATTTAACTCATTTAAAAAGGGAAATAGGAGTCTTCCAGGAGGGGTCGATCGATCGAGGTTTGGGGCTCGATCGATCAAACAGGTCTGCGAAAACTGTAGAATTGCAGTTATGGGTTTCCTCTACTAACATCAACAAATTCCATCTTTTCTAATCCCAATCGTCCTAGAATTGATACTACTAACCCTATATCATCATAATAGGTATTTTCAACATAAAGCATGTGGATTTCTGTCCTTTAATCATGGATTAACAACCCCAATTTCATACAAAATCTCAAGAACCCTAAAAATTCTCTTAAACATGGTTCTAACAATTATTTCCAGAATTCTCTTCTTATACACATCATAATTTCGTGGTTTAAATTCCTCTACATGGCAAGGGTTTCCAGAATTATCAATTAGACCAATACTACATGGATTTTCCTATCATAAATCGGGTTTTCTTCCATTAAAACTCATCTTAATTACTCCTAAACTAATATGAAATATGCATCAATGAAATAAGCAAGATAAACACTTGCCTGGGATTTTCAGAGGTCTGGTTTGGTGCCGAATTCGGTATGGTAGCGTTTCCCCGTCTCGCGATCTACGCATTGGGGGTGGCGGCGGTGCAAACCGTTGAGTTTTGGGCCTTGAATTTGTCTTGAGAGCTCTCTCCTTCCTCTCCTATGCCCGTCACTTGTGTTTAGAGTTTCTAACCCTAGAAGGTAACCTAGGTATCTGATATAACTCCTCTAATTTTCGTGGGTTTAATTACCCAAAAATGTAAAATGACTAAAATGCCCTCCCGGGTTACTAATTAGGCCTAAAAACACCCCGAGACCCAAACTAAATCCCCGGGTACACTTTTCTGACTATCTCGATCCTTACGGACGCGTTGGCACACTTAAAACGACCATACGAACGACTTATAAAATATTCACTTTTATTAATTCACATTTAGTCCCGACAAGACACAGGCGCGTCCCGACTTAAATTTCCACAATTGTCATTTTATTCACACGTGACAATATTATAAAAATAAATCTCATATATTACTATACTCATCCAGTAATATGCAACACATAACAAATTTCCCATAATTACTAACTCTCGTCACGCTAGTAAATATTTAAAGCAACATTCCGGATTAAAATTAAATTAATTTATCTCAATTAAATTTAATAAATCCCATAATTTAAAAGCTATAAAAATACGGGGTATTACAGGGACCTTCGTATTATTTTTTCATGCACCCCAAGAGAACTGGTTAATTCAGGTAAGGATAACTTTGACGAATCTTTTGATTCTTCAATGGCCGCAACAACAAGATCAAATTTTTGTGGCAAAATTCTTAACATTTTTTCAAAAATCCTTTTATTTTCAATGGTGTCTCCATAGCTTCGAATTTGATTAGTAATCTCGAATTCTTTAAAAAATAATTAAATTATTTCACTATATTTCATCATCATATTATTGAATTCTATACATAACTATTGGAGCTTAATGGATATTTTTTGGATAAGTAATATTTAATGGATATTACCTTCTTAGATCCTTAAAATTCCTCCTTCAAGATGTTCCACGCATATTTTAAAATTTTCGCACCAATAATTCTTGGGGAAAAAGTCTTGGGAAAAAGTTTTGTTTATTGTTTGTTGAATTACGTGCAATGCCTTTGCACCCTTCTTATTATTTTCTTTATACTCCTTTTGCTTGGTTTGAGTCCAAGTTGCAAGAACCATTGTCGATTTTGGTTAATCATATCCTTCTTTAATAGACTCCCATAATTCTTGAGAGATGAATAGAGTCTTCATTTGGAGACTCCAAAAATCATAATGTTCTCCATCAAATAATGGAATTAAACTTTGGCCAACATTAAGCCCACTTGCATTTGAGTTATTTTCCATTTGAAATAAGACTCTGATACCATTTTTTTTTGGATTTTTTTAATCAAGCAGTGGAAGAATACGATTTTCTTTTTTATTGAAATATGAATATATAAGAGAACTTTCCTCTCTATTTTTTTTTCAAACTTT
Organism: Sambucus nigra; assembly: GCA_949130495.1. Taxonomy (NCBI): domain Eukaryota; kingdom Viridiplantae; phylum Streptophyta; class Magnoliopsida; order Dipsacales; family Adoxaceae; genus Sambucus; species Sambucus nigra. The sequence goes on along the minus strand of OX422207.1, from coordinate 487,954,801 downwards.
CATTTCACTTCAGCTCTCTTTTTCTTTATCTATCTTTTTTCACTTATTTCATTTTTTTTCTCACTTGAATTACAAAGGAAACTCACTAGCCTTACAAAGAGACTCTAAGAATCCTCCGTCAAAACTCTTCAAATACACGATCCTTTATTTTAACTTAAAAGCTAATCTCTAATAAGGATAAAATATCCAATTGAGTCCATTGTAAGTATTTGACTTATTCACCGAACAAAATTTGTTTTTTGAGTCATAGATAGATATTTTATTGTCACGATTCCCACACAGTCTATGACATAAAGTTTATTGAAGACGTTACGTCCAAGTTTCAAAAAATTATTATTTGTCGAGATTAATTTTTTGCATGTTTCACATCTTCATTGCATTCTGATATCTTAGGTATGAATGCGTAATGTTTATGGGGCTAGAAAAATATTTTTAGGAAGTTATTTTTATTAAAAAATGATTTTAAATTTTTTTAACTTTGTTTATTCTCAGATAACTATTGTTGAGAGTCATATGAATCCTTCCCTTCTATTTAGAAGGACCAAACGACATTCAGAGTCGTTTAAACGACATGTGGAGGTCGCTCAAACGACATGGATTTGTTGTTCAAATGAGATGGCTATCTCGTTCGAACGACAACCTCATCTCGCTCGAATCATGCGCCGACTCAATTTATCTATTTAAGGCATGTTTTCCTCAGAATTTTGTAAAGTGCAGAGTCAGAAAAATAGTTTACAATCAGTGCATTTTTGGCACAAAATTTTAAGTTCCAAGTTTTCATATTCTTATGCTACTTGGTTTGCACCATTGGAGTGTGTTCATCACTTGAACATTTTTTTGGTTGGGATTTGCGGTGAAGAAACAAAGGAGTTCATGTTTTGAATCCATAGTCATTGACAAGGTGTATCGGTGGAATCCGAGACATTCGTGGATACGTGTGCTGTGGATAGGTATTGTAGAAGGAATTATGTGTAGGGACTGTGGAGGAGTGTTGAAGGATCAAAAGAGCATAAAGACTTGTGGGGTTCGAGTCATTGAGTAAGTCTATCATCTATACTTTGTAATACCACATCATAGTGATTGTTTGGATTGGGTCATCTGAGATTTTTTCCCTTAGTGGTTTTCTTATACACCCGGTGCCACTTTTGTGAACTTATTTATTTTACTAACTTAAATTACCTAGATGCATGTTTAGGATTAAACAAGATAAAATTTGGCTTAACTAAAATTGGTTCAGATACTTGGTGCATATAAACTTTGGAAAAGAGTTTTTTCAACAAGAAAGTTGTTTTTTAACATCCTTAAAACACATTCAAAAGAAAAAGAGGCCTACAACTGATGACATTTTAATTACCGACTCTTGACTTTTCATCTAATGATGCTTGACTTTTCATATTTTTAAACTTTTTAAATTATAAATTATTTTAATTTCCCACAAAAAAGTTTTAAAGTCATAAAAAGCATAACGTGTATACATATGGGATCAAAAGTATTTAGTGTAACACCCGTGCCTGAGATTTTATTGCTTTCCCGTGTCATTTGTAATTTATGGAGAACCCTCTCGGCCTTGGTCTATTAATAAACAAATTGTTGTCCATATCAAATTTTCTTGTATCCCTTCAGAAATGAATTGAGAATTCACTTCACCAAAAACAGTAATTTGGCACACCTTGATATTAAAATTTTGGCACAGTTTAAAACAGTGCCAAATTCTGGCACGGTTTAATGAAAATTTGGCACACTTTAAAACAGTGCCAAATTTTGGCACTGTTTTTAAGTGTGCCAAAATTGAGTACACTTACTAAAATATAAAATGCACTAAAAAAAATTAGACTCCCTCACTTTTAATCCTCCCACTCAAACCCAAACCTTATCTCTCCCTCTCTCTCTCTCTCATGAAAGCACTCAGGTAACCTTCATCTCTCCTTCTCTCACGTAGACACTCAATTACAGAAATCCGTATATGAAACTGGGTAGGGAATTTCGACGGTAGGGGCATACGAGTTTAGGTGAACAAATGGGAACCGGGTAGGGAAGTCCGGTTGATTTGGCTGGAGGTCGGGATTTAAGGGTTTAAATGGACAGGCATCGGGTCACGATTGGTTGCTGGTTATGAGGTTAGAAGGTAGGGGAGAATTTGTGGCCGGATATGGAGTCTGAATAGCTCTCCGACGGCAGTTGTAGGTAAGTGGGTGGAGGTGTAATGGGTTCGGTTTTCGTCATGGTCACCTGCGTAAGGTAGATGGGTGACCGGATTTAAGTCATTGGTTATTGTCCGATATGGCTCTGGGTTCACGGGTGAGCTAAGTTTGTTTGTGATTTTTTGTTTATATTTTTTTCCAGTAATGAATTCAGCAGTTAACAATTAGTTATTTTTGGTTTGTAATGAATTCACTAGTTAGAAAACTTTGATTTGTGATGAATTCAGCAGTGCTCTTTCTAACAATGCAATTTGTTTTGGTATTAAGTTTATAATCTAATTTTTCCATGCTCTTTTTTTAGGAGTGAAATTTCTAACAAAGTTGGATATAGATTTGGACTGTGCTTATACATTTCTAATATAAACATTTTATATTTGCTATTCTATTTTTTATACTTGAGTTTTATTTTTTGAGATCATTTTCAAAACTTCAATGGTTGTTTAGCCCAACCCCAAAATCTTTATTTTTTGTTTGACATTATAACTATTAGCTTGGACTATATTGTTTTTTTCCTAACGGACATAATCTTTCTATTACTTGTTGTGAGAATGGAAAGAACCGAAGTTAGGTGCCTACCATCAGACGTGTTTGTCGGCCTGTATACTTGCACACTTGATACGCGTTGAATGCCGACCTGTATCCTCGTAGAAGAATTTATAAATGACCAGGGTTATTGCTAATCTACGACATCAAATTTGAAGACACCGGTAATTTTTTTTTAATTTCAAACTGAAGCTTATATTTATTAACTCGATTTCTTTTTATTCGAAGTTTTGGATGGATTTTGTCTAGCATTTCAAAACTTAAAGCTTTATGTTATTATTTTCATTTAGTACATCTTAATGTATATAAAGCTTGAATTCAGTAAATACATTAGGGGCTCTTTATTATTTGCATTTAGTACATCTCTATATAAGAGTTCGTTTGTGTTCATTTTTCACTTCTCTTTTTCATTTAGGCTAGACTCTGTGTTATACATTTGGATCTCTTAATATAATTTGGTTTTGTTTTGTTTGGCACTTGATGTATTACAAGGATTTAAAAGAAAATTTGAGCATCAATTATAATTACTGAAAAGTGACTAGACCTAGCATGATTTCTGTGATTTGGTGGCAATTGAAGTAAATACATTCATGCACTAGAACCCTCCGTATTATTAAGGTTCTTTTGAGTTAAGTTCTTTAGTAAAATGTTATAAAGAGGCAATTGAATTGAAGGATTAGATTATATAACAGATATTTCAAAATTTTAAAGAATTTTTCTTCCTTCTCCTTTGGTGGCTATTGACTACTACGTACACTTTCTTTTACATCTAGAGAAGCAAAACACACATTTGTGGTGTAGGTAAAGATCAGAGAATGTTTAAATTTGTGGCATGAATTTAGTTTTAACAATATAAAATATATAAATAAACGATATCCATCTAGAGATGTTTTTATTTCTATGGACATACTATTCAGATGTTTATTAATACAAAGAACAAATAAGTTTTACGGAGCTTTTATTTGAAATATAGCTTCAGAATTTAGTGTTGATAGGTTGAATAGAACAAACACCAGTTAAATAGCTCTAGGAAACTATGTCTAAACAATAGAGGAAGTAATCTAGTCATTATCATACTCATCAAATCATTATTTTCTCATTTGTGGTTTACGTAAAGATCGGAGAAAGTAGCACGAGTATAGTTTAGCTTCAGTAACTTATGAGGTAGGGGAGGAGTAATATGATATAGCTAAGGGTGATATTTTAGGAGTACCAATTGAGAACAAACTGACTTGCTGCATAATATGTACTTACTTTTTTGTAGATGAATGTCACAGTGCTATGATCTTCATCATTACTTATAGACAACCTAAATATGCCACCTCACTAGTAATTAATGATAGAATAAGTGAGTGAATTCCCCCCCCCCCCCCTAATTTTTTTGTGTGTATATAACAAGTTATTTTTCCTATTAGAATGAGTACAAAGAGGGATTAGTTATGCTTCCTAAAATGATGACTAGTCTACCTAACTCTTGACCATCTAAGGCTAAATATATATGAGCTGAGATGAATTATTGGGAACGATGTAGTTGTGGCATGTTTTTTATAATTTCATATTTTTGACACAAGTACAACATGTTTATGGTGTAGGAACCCAATTCATAAGGACCGAACCCACGTGGCGGAGATCGTGCCTGTTTTGATATCTTGTGAAAAGAGGTTTCAGAACTAGGGTCAATAACACTCTCTTAGTATGTGATTCCTCTTTCCTTTTTTCTCATCACCATTGGTTCCTTTATGGATACTTGAATTTCTTCTCAGGTATGCTACTTACCCATAAACTTCTTATATTACTTATTGTATAGTGTAAATGGTTTTATCCACCCCTTACCAATTTTCCTATATACTTTCTCATGAAGATAAGATTCTTATGTCAGTTGTTATTTTAACTAAAATTCTATATGATCGGATAAATCATCTTCCTCCAAAGGTAGTTAAGTACTCCAGAGGTCCTAATGTCATCGCACAATAGGATATGAATTCAGTTATATATATAGATATGCATATTCTGTAAGGTCAAATCATACTTGTAAATTTCATACTTTTTCAAGGGGACGTGATTGTGAGCTTTGATGGTGTTCATGTAGGGTGTGAATGGACTTTGTTATTTCGATCAACTGAACGCATTGCATTCCTCTGCTTCATTAGTCAAAAGTAAAGCTCTTGATCTTGTATGAAAAAAAACATGGTACATCATACATACATACATACACATAGACGTGATCAACTACTGACCTGAGTGAGGGCCAAACGAAGTGGAACGAAAAGAGAAGTAAAGCTCGAGTGATCTCAAAGTGATCATGATCATCTGAAACTAGGTTTTCTAACGTCCTTGCTTCCATTCAACCTCAATCTCAATGTGATTTTATAGATTTTGTTACATAATACATTTATATAAAATATTGGGCAAAATACTAACTTGCCTGACAAAAGAAGAGATTTCTTATGTAAATATTTAAAGGCCCAAAAATATAATCTTGGATATGCTGTAAAACTTTGAGAATGAGACTAAATAAAGAAAAAAAACAAAAAACTTAATCTCAAATGACCTTTATCAACGTGGATCAATAATGGTATCACAACAGTTTCTCCATCAAACCAAGAAGTCACATGTACAATTAACGTATGTAATAGTCAAACAAGAATCATATACATCATAAGAGTATCTGAGTTCATTTCATTTCGTGTATATATATTCATATATATTCATATTCAATATCTTTAATAAAGATCTATTAACAGATTAAATGATGAAAGTTGAGAGTGAATAACAAAAAAAAATTGTTTGTTCTTGTAGATTATTTGATTTATTTTAATCTCAACATGTCTTCGGGGGGCGACAATGGAAACGTACCTAGGAGTCTATTGGATGAAAATGAAAGACTTCAGCTTGGATGGGAACACCACTTTGAGGCTTTTGTTCACTCAGGTTACTAGTTGATCACATTCATTAATTGATAATTTCGTTAATTGTATTTCGATGGCGCTATAACTTGCATTTTGTCTATATTTATTTCCAGTTGATATTTGTTGACGTGTATCAAAATGAATTAGCTGCGGCACAAACTAATGTGCTATAGCAGTACTTGCCATATTAGCTCCTATAGATGCTATTCAAACTTCTATAGTTTCTATATAAATTGATTAGTTTGAAAAGTATATGGTCTGAAATTGAATTGACCCAAATTTTAGTGTTTATATTAGCTGTTATATATATTTGTATACAAACAGCTATATACAAACATCTATATACAAATAATACTATGGTCTGCATTGTTTACTGGACTTTTTCTCTTGAGGAAAAATGTATGCGATATATTGATGATCATTGCTTTTTTTCTCCTTCCCTCAAAGTTGTGTTAATGCTTTTTCTCTTGAGGACGCAACCAACTCTTTTGGGTTGCGTCCGTAAACTAGAACTTTCTTTTCCATTCCTATGAAGTCTCATTTTAATGGTACAAACCTGCCGACAAAATCCCATTCTACCACATCAAACTCTAAACACATAGAGCTTTCAAACGTAGACATGCCATTAGTGGGTGAAAACGTCAAAGGCCTATCTTTTGAGAATATGACGACAATTTGAAAATATCTTGACTTAGACTTATAAACATGCCATTAGTGGGTGAAAATGTAAACTATCCACCAAATGGCCCCGTAAGAGGCACGAACACCTCGCACGGGACCAATGTAACCCATTGGAATTGACCGCGTAGTCGAGGGTCTCTCGATTTGAGAATATGATAATAATTTGAAAATATGTAGATTAGGTTTAAAAACAAGTTGTTAAAGGGTGAAAACTCATACCAGCTCCCAAACGTCACCGTAAGAGGTATGGACACCTCGCACGGGACTAATGTAACTTATAGGAACTGATCATGTAGTCACAGTTCTCTTGGTTTGAGAATATGACGATAATTTGAAAATATATCGCTTAGGCTTAGAAATAAGTCGTCTAAGAGTGAAAACCCAAACCATCTCCCAAACGCCCCCGTAAGAGGTACGAACACCTCACACGGGACCAATGTAACTCGTAGGAACTAACCACGTAGTCACAGGTCTCTCGATTTGAGAATATGATGATAATTTGAAAATATATCGATTAAGCTTAAAAAGAAGCCCTTAAAGGGTGAAAACCCAAACCAGCCCTCAAACGGCCCCGTAAGAGGCACTGACACCTCGTACGGGATTAGTGTAATTTGTAGGAACTGACCATGTAGTCACGGGACTGTCGATTTGAGAATATAACGATAATTTAAAAATATATTGATTAAGCTTAAAATAATCCGTTAAAGGTGAAAGACCAAACTAGCCCCCAAATAGCCACGTAAGAGGCACGAACACCTCGCACGAAACCACTATAACGTTTAGGAACTGATCGTGTAGTCACAGTTCTCCCGATTTGAGAATATGACAATAATTTCAAAATATGTAGATTAGGCTTAAAATCAAGCCGTTAAAGGGTGAAAACCCATAACAGCTCCCAAGTGGCCCCGTAAGAGGTACGAACACCTCGCATGGGACTCATGTAACTTGTAGGAATTGATCATGTAGTCATGATTCTCTCGGTTTGAGAATATGACGATAACTTGAAAATATATCTCTTAGGCATATCAATAAGTCATTTAAGGGTGAAAACCCAAACCAACTCCCAAACGGCCCCGTAAGAGGTATGAACACCTCGCACGGGGCTAATGTATCTAATAGGAACTGATCGTGTAGTCAAAATTCTCTCAATTTGAGAATATGACCATAATTTGAAAATATATCCTTTAGGCTTAGAAATAAGTCGTTGAAGTGTGAAAACCCAAACCAGTCCCCAAACGGCCCCATAAGAGGCACTAACACCTCGCACATGACCAATGTAACTCGTAAGAACTAACCGCGTAGTCATGGGTCTCTCGGTTTGAGAATGTGACGATAATTTGATAATATATGGATTAGGCTTAGAAACATGCCGTTGAATGGTGGAAACCCAAACAAGCTCCTAAGCGGCCCCATAAGAGGCACTAACACCTCGCACGGGACCAATATAACTCGTAGGAACTAACCGCATAGTCACAGGGCCCTCGATTTGAGAATATGAAGATACTTTTAAAATATATAGATTAGGCTTAGAAACAAGTCGTTGAAGGGTGGAAACCCAAATCAATCCCCAAACAATCCCGTAGGAGGCACTAATATGTCGCACGAGACCAATGTAGGAACTGACTGAGTAGTCACGGGTCTCTCGGTTTGAGAATATGACGATAATTTCATAATATATGGATTTGAATTATAAACAAGCCGTTGAAGGGTGAAAACCCAAACCAACCCCTAAGCGGCCCCGTAAGAGGCACTAACACCTCCCACATGACCCATGTAACTCATAGGAACTAACTGCGTAGTCACGGCCCTCTCGATTTGAGAATATGATGATAATTTAAAAATATATAGATTAGACTTAGAAATAAGCCGTTGAAGGGCTGAAACCCAAATCAGCCCCCAAATGGCCTCGCAAGAGGCACTAACACCTCGCACGAGGCCAATGTAACTTGTAGGAACTAAGCGCATAGTCACAGGCCTCTCGATTTGAGAATATAATGATAATTTGAAAATATATAGATTAGACTTAGAAACAAGTTGTTAAAGGGTGAAAATCCAAAGCAACCCCCAAACGATCCCGTAAGAAGCACTAACACCTCGCACGAGACCAATGTAAGTCGTAGGAATTGATCAGGTAGTCATAAGTTGCCTAAGATTTTTAATTTTAGAATATAATAATAATTGCAACTCCTATATGTAATTTTTTAACTTAAGTAAACTTTTTTTTATAAATTACTTGGTTACTAATATCGTCTCTTTTTTGTATTCTATTTGTTTTGCAGGATAACATTTTATCGTTAGCATTTATTCATGTGGAACACACAGAGAAGTCAATGGTGTACAACAAGGGGTTTATTTATTTAATGTCATTAATATTCATGATTCTATTTTTTTTGTTATGGTCGTGTGGGCTTTTGTAGTTTTATTGTTAACTTTTATGTTCGTGCGGGCTTTTGTAAGTTTATTGTTATATTTTGTGGCTGTGCGGGCTTTATATTATGCAGGTTTTATATTAGCAGGTTTTAGAATGTCCAAAAAATAGAGGAAACTCTGCCCATTTTTTTTTTGTCTGTGAACTACTAAACACCTGTAATCTTTTGAAGTTTTTATGTACATTAGTTTATCAACAACTTGCGAGATTTGCAATTTGTGAATTTTTTTGTTTTCAAATAATTTTTTTTTCTTTTATGCAAAAATTTGGCACACTTCAAAACCGTGCCAAAAGTGTATCATATTTTGGCACGGTTTTTAACTGTGCCAAAAATTTATCAAAATGTGCTCAATCTGGCACAGTTCAAAAGTGTACCAAAAGTGTGCCAGAAATATCAAATTCTGGCATGGTTTAAAAGTGTGCCAGAAGTGTTCCTGTTTGGTCTAATCTGGCACAGTTTTAAACCATACCAGAAAAAAATGGCCATTTTGGAACACCTGATTCTGGCACAGTTCAAAACCATGCCAGATTCCTGTTTTTGGTGTAGTGATTGAATGGCCAAAATTAAAATAGAAATTTAATTCGGTCATTTGAATGAGAATTAGCATCGTTCGAACGAGATCCTTATCTTATTTGAATGAGATTATCTAGTTTGAACGAGATCCCTTTCTCGTTTCAACAGGCATCCAACGACATAACCTCTGCCATAAAATCCAAACTCGTTAGACATTTGTTTGAATGTCTCTCGAACGAGAAGTGTAATCTCCTTTGTATAAGAATTATTTTCATTCGAACGACCTATTCAGAAAAGATAGAATTCTGCATTTTTTTCTTTTGTGTTGACAGCATATGGCCCTTAGATCTTTGAGTGTCAACTTTTGGTTGCAGCAGATCATAAAAATTGTTTGGGCATGTCGATATCCATTGTTTAAAGTCTTTTTGGGAGTTTTGTGTCTTATTTAAGAGAGATAAGGGCTAGGGATTCATTCCCACCCATTTTCATTAGCCAAAATCTATCTCTCTCCCTAGTTTCAAGACCCCCCCCCCCCCCCAAAGCCATATTCTTCCATACTTACACCTTATTCCTCTAATTTTACCCATTTCTAAGATTTATTCTTCCATTACAAGCCTTTTTGAAGGTAGAAGTTGGGATGAGTTGAGAAAACAGGAGCATTCGAGCTAGCTCAAGAGAGATTGTGGAGCATTATTAGAGTCTAGAGATTTTCTCTTCATTTTCTTCCTTGTTGTCCTCTTCAAGTTTTCAAGTTTTAAAGCTATGAATATATGTAGGATGCATGCTAGAATATGATTTAATGTTACAAATGAAAATATTTTCTAGTGTGTTTAATTCTTGCAAAAATGGGGTTTTAAGAAAATAAGACCTAAGTGGTTTTTTCGAAAGACAATATCATTCTTTGACCTTGAAATTTTAGAAGTAAGCACATAAAATGTAAACTCATCTTAACATCTTGTTTAAATTCATATTTAATGATTTTTAAGCTTAAAATCCTCCAAAACATGTGTCGAAACATGTAGTATGTGGGTAATTGACATATAGACTTGATAAATGTAGTCTAAGATGGGTTTGATAAGAAAGTAAGAAAGTTTGGTAAAAAAAGCCCTTAAATGTGTGATAAATGTTGTTAAGACTGAAGAAAAATAATATTTGAGACGACATATGGTAATAGGGCAAAGTACTGGACATTTTGCTAAATTGTCCTTCACATAATTAAATGTAATTTTTGTGGTTTAAGCATAAAATGATGAAACATGATTTTTAAACATATAATCATAAAAAGTGGTTTTAAAAATAAAAATGATGATTTATAATGCCATAATGAATTAAGTATGTTTTTTACAAGGTTACAATAAATAAAGAATAAAATAGTAATTTTGATAAATTTGAGAGTCCTAGTGGTCAAAATTCCTTGTTAGACCTTATCGATCGTTTATTCTGAAAAGAAGATGAAGTTAATAAAATGGCAAGTAGAAAATTCGAAATGGCGAACCAAACCGTAGAAATGATAAAAATGGTAAAATGACGGAACAATATGGACATTGGTAAAAATGTTAAAAACACATTAATATGGACTTGAATGGTACCGAGAATAATTAAGAAGGTCCCATAGCCCTCGGGTGAAAGACCTAAAATCACTGATCAGAGCATATGGTAGCCTAACCGGAGGTGTGGATCCCGTTAAAGTATGTAAATATTTAGAAGATTCTGAGAAAAGATAATGAAAATGAATATGGTTGTGCTTGAAGAATGTAAATAAGACAATCTAATGAAATGATGAAAGGGAAACTAAAGAATAAAATACAATTAATTAGTCTCTAGACCCGGTAAACATTGGTATGAAATGGCTAAGTGTGAGTATAAGCACATCGTTTGGGTGCATTGCATGGTAGTTGAATTAATACTAGCTAAATTATTAAACGTTTTTCGAATTGTTTTAAATACCTGTTATATGTATAGTATTTTTGTAGAAAATGTATAGCTTAGTATTACCCACCCTACTGAGCGTTCACTCACCCCTATTATTTATGCAAGAAACCCTACCCCCACCGCAGGTACATCGAGTAGGGACATTGGAAAGGACATCGGTAAGGCCCCTAAGGGAAGTTGTCATCGTTAGAGTCTCTGTCATTTTATTTAAATTATCTTTTGAAATATTGGAATTTAGACATTTAAACAATTTTATTTTGGCTTTTAGACGTGTGATGTAATAATACAGGGATAAGTACTATTTACTTCCTAATTATTTAGTATTGTTGGATTAAACAGATTTTTATAAATAAACCTTATTAATTAACTTAATTAGATAAAGTGATCACTTGTTTTCTTAAAATAAAACTTGTAATTTAATCCATAACAAATGGTGCAATTTAAGAGTTTTTCTTAAATAATAAAACTGAACTTTTTCCCTCTCCCTTTAACTCCTTGATTTGGTACGGGTTGACCCAATGGTGACCCAAATCGGGCCGAGACGTTACAAATGGTATCAGAGTAATAGGATCCTCAGGTGTAACGTAGTGTTTGTGCTTTCTTAGTACGCTTTCTTTATACGTTTTCATTGTAGTTACTGTTTACGTTAATCTCTTCCATTATAACTTTCATTTCATATTATCGTATATTAAACTTTCCTTTCTTATGTATATGCCTCCACGCCGTGATGGAGCAAGCGACTTACGGAATAATAAGCTAGGACGCATGGAGTAGGCCACGCATTAGCTTGAAAACTCCATCTCGCAGTAACAGAGGGCGAACCATAGTGGAACGATTGAGAGCACTACTTTTACCTCTATTCTGAAGGATATCATGAGGCTACAGCCACCCACCTTTAACGGGGCAGCTGACCCTGATGCTGTAGAGAAATGGCTTGATAAATTCACTCGGGTCATGGATATTCATGGCATGCCAGCTGGGCATAAAGCCAAGATAGCTAAGTTCCACCTTATGGAGTAGGCACAGTGCTGGTGGAGTGTCCACTCTGGCAGTACGACAAAGACCATTGACTGGGATAGCTTCAGAGTCACCTTCCTAGACTAGTACTTTCCCCAAGCATTTATGGATGCCAAGAAGGATGAGTTCCTTCATCTTATTCAAGGGCTGACTTCTATGAATGAGTATCTGGTTAGATTCTAAACATTGTGTAAGTATGTGGACACAGTTCAAAGAGATGAGACAAAAAAGATAGGGTTATTTATCAAAGGCCTTAACTTGGTTATTCAGCAGATCCTGGCAGGTATGGATCTACCAAACTTTAGGACAGTGGTGTATAAGACCATCAAGCTAGAGTTAGATGCAGAGGATGGCAAGGATATCAAGGAGAAAAAGAGGGAGCCTCATGGGTCCCAAGGCGGCAGTCATAAGAAGCCCAAGAGCGGGGCTCAAGGCTTCTCTATGAGGCTAAAAGCCACTATGGGGGCTGTCTCATCATCTGCCCAGTGTACTAGTGACCAGAGTCCTTTAGCCACTACTAAGAGCAATTCTTTTTCATATTGGTCCGTCGATCACTTCAAGAGGTATTGCCCATAGAGAGATTCGGGTAATCAATAGGGAAGCCAGCAGATTGTCAACTATGTTTCGTGTAGAAATTCTAACTATATGGATCCCACCCAGTAGTAGCAGCAACAATTCTCCTTAGACTATCATCATTCGATGAGGCACAGTGTGGGCGGTTCACTTCCAATTCAGGGGAAGAGTAACCGCGGGTCAGGTCAGGTGCCTAGTGTCCGGAGAAGCAGGTTTAACCCTGAATGCGCTTATGCCATATCGAAGTTTGCAGCGCTGTCCGATGATCTATCCATGATGAAAGGTATGATTCTTTTGTTCAACACATAATTAAAGGGACTATTTAATTCCGGCTCATCACATTCATTTATTTTGAGCTCGTTATCATTTAGTTTGGTACTAGATATAGATCATTTTTACCCTCCGATCTTCAAAGGACTGCCTATTGGCAACAATATAGTTCTTGATAAGGTCTGCTATAGTTGTCTAGTTATATATGGAGATAATGTTCTGGAGCACGACTTAATTCTCATAGACATGGATGGGTTCAAGGTGATCCTTGATATGGATTGGTTGTCATGTTTTGATGCTACCATCGAATGCCATCAATGTAGAGTCTCAATATCTATTCTAGACGGGTCTTGCCTCCATTTTAATAGTGAGAAGGACGTTGGTTATCCGTGAAAGTTCTCCACCAAGCGTGAGAAGGAATGGTACTTCAGTTGGTTGAATAGTATGGTGGCTCGGGATGAGTTGGATGGTATGTTGTTAGACTACCCAGTGGTGCAAGAGTTTCCCAATGCGTTTCCAAATGATCTCCCTGGGTTACCCCCACATCGGGAGGTGGATTTTTCCATAGAGGTGCATCATGGCATCTCGCATATCTCTATACCACCTTATAGGATGGCTTCAGTGGAATTGTAAGAGCTAAGAGTTCAATTGGAGGTGTTGACCACAAATGTCTTTATTCGTCCTAGTGTTTCCCCTTGGGGAGCTTCAGTATTTTTTCCCAAGAAGAAGGATAACTCCTTGCAAATTTTCATCGATTACAGGAATTTGAATAGGGTAACAGTGAAGAATAAATATCCTGTGCTCCGTATTGACAATTTATTCGGCCTGTTACGTGGGTCGGGCAGATTTTTAAAGATTGACCTCCGGTTTGTGTACCATCTGTTACGTGTCAAAGAGGAGTATATTCCTAAGACAACACCTCAGATCCAATATGAGCACTATGAGTTTCTAGTGATGCCCTTCGATTTGACTAGTGCCCTAGCGATGTTCATGGATTTGATGAACCACTTTATCACCCTTACTTTGATCGATTTTAGTGAACTTTATGGATGATATATTGGTCTATTCAGCATTAGATGTAGACCACAAGGAGAAACTTTGCACGACGTTAGAAGTGCTCAGAGAGAACCAGTTGTATGCCAAATTCAACAAGTGTTAATGCTGGATAGATGAGGTCAAGTTCCTTAGCCATGTGATTTCTCGAGAGGGCATTTTCGTTGAATCTTCCAAGATATAGGCCGTTGTAGTATGGGATAGGCCAAGGAAAGTTGCGTAAGTGCATAGTTACTTCGTTTTGGTCGGTTATTACTGCATATTTGTACAAGACTTCTAGAGGCCTGCGTTGCTCCTCATCATGTTGACTAAAAAGATGTCCATTTTGAGTGGTCTGAGAATTATGAGATGACCTTTCAAGAGTTAAAGGTTATCTTGACTTCTGTGTCGATTCTTATCCTTTTAGACTATGGTAAAGGTTACACCGTGTACTGTGATGCTTCCGCGTCAGGGCTCAACGCGGTTGTTATGCAAAACGATCAGGTAATCACTTATGCATCCCATCAGCTAAAGGTGAATTAATGGAAATACCCCACTAATAATTTGGAGTTAACCACTATGGTATTCACATTTAAGAGCTGGAGGTTTTATTTGTTTAGGAAACGGTCTGTAAGGACATTTTTCTCAAATCCGATCTGTTACGTTTGTGTATGTAGTACGCCTCTACATTTGGCACGTCACTTCACGATATTGCATGACGGCTTCTATCCAAATTCTAGGAATCAAGCATTCAATATCTACATCAAGTGTCCCACATCTGCCTCAACGACTTCACATTTCACGATTTTATGGATCTTATGCAAGTGGTACACAAGAGAAGCCAAAATAATGAAAGAAAGGCAAGATAAGAATGTTCAAGGGCATTTTGGTAATTTTACAGCCATAGTCCGTAGGTCGGGTCAATTGCAAATTTGAAGAGCTCGATGCCACGAAGATACTGGAAGAAACGTAACCCCAATCCGAGCTGTGGTAAAGGGGTTATGACCTTTTGAAGATGGAGAAAATTCCATAGAATAATGCTAATTTTTTAAACCTTAAACCAGTGAGGTACCGCAAATCGCATAGTGGACCGGTTCGGGGGGAACCGGTTCAGGGTACAAGAAAATCGGTTCGGGGTACACACACAACAAAAGTCCCACCGACTCAAAACTCTTTTGGTTTTCCTATAAAAGTCAACTTCAGGGAGTTATTTTTTAAGACTTAGAGAGACGTTTTTGAGAGTTCTATTAGCTAAAGTTTTCATATTTTTAGTCCCAAAAACACATGTTTTGATTCACACATCATTTCCATATTTTTGTGAATCCTTTTGAAACCCAAGAACACTACTTTGATTTTGTTCATCTTTGTGGGGAGATCTCTGCAACCGAGGGTTGTGTGTTATTGCTGAGGGAGTCTCCATGAAGTTTTATATTTGCGTGCCATTGAGGAGTGCTGCGGTTCTTCCTTTGCTGATTGGATTACGGTCTATGTGGGTTCGCTGCGTGTGGATTCATTACTAAAGACACCGACCGACGCCTGCGGGTATTCACGTGTCACTGTATTTTATTGTAATTCGTGTAAGTTGCGATTTATTTCATTATAATGAAATAAAAGGTTTTGCCCTGCAGGGATTTTTTCGAAATATTTGTGTCGCATACTTTATCTATTTATGGGTTGACACACGCACACACGTATATGCATGTTTAGGGGCTGATTTGATTTGGTTTAAAGATAGACTCCAATTAAATAAGGTTTAATTGGAAACTTGCGAATTAATTTAAATCGGTATCACACACCGTCGTCATATTTTATAAATTGGTATCAGAGTGGGTTACGTTAATTTATTGCGTATTCCTATTTTTCGCAAAATTGTGTGATATAGATTTTTTTTTGAAAAGTCAGTTTTGTGAAAAATCGCATTTTTTCCAATGGAACGATCATTTAATAAGGGGCCTATTTTTTATGGAAATAATTATGCTTATTGGAAAGCTCGCTTGAAATCTAGTTTAAAAGACATTGCCGAGCGTGTTTGGTTGCTTTGCGAAAATAGATGGAATCCTCCTACGGTCACTGTTGATAATATCACCTCTTTAAAACCCGTGTCTGCCTGGACTGAAGATGATTTTAAAATGTCTAATTTTAATTCACATGGTTTAAGTGCTATTTCTGGATCCGTCACTCCCGACGAGTTCCCAAAAACTTGACGCGACTAAGAATGTGTCTCAGAAGTGCTTACTCTCTAGGCTCAAGTGCAAGCCTATCACTCAAGTAATAATCCGATAAGTCTGGTATCGATCCTCAGGGAAATAGGACAGACGACGAAATCCTAACTCTGACTCTAAAGAAAAGGAAAAGATGATTTGGTTGGTGAAGTAACTACAACTATATGCAATTTTGAAAATAATTAACTAATGAACTAAAGTATGAATGGAATGAAATTATTCTAAATTACCTAAAATACTAATGATGAAGGACTTGAAACGTGAACTATATGATAAAGGAAACATGACAGGAATACAATCCTTCAACCCTAGTGTACTGCTGGTATAAAACTAATCATAAATTTAAGTGATTAATTAGACCCAGAATTTAGTACTCCCAAGCATTACGTATACGAGGTTCAAGCCCGCACCATACTTAATCAGAGGACAAGTAAATCGATATTACGATAGTTACACTCGAATTGCATTCTGAAGCATCCCGGTAACCCTGAAGCAAATGAGATCCAAAGATCTACAATTTTCGCGTTTCTGCGCAATACGGTCGTAATAAACTATTAAATTTAGAGGATTAATTTTATACACATGCAACTACCACATCAGGCTGAGTTCATACATCCCAACCCTTTTAAATCTAGCTGGACATGTTAAACTGAATGATGCATGAAATAATTACGTTGCATATGAAAGAACTCATGATGAAACTATATTGAAACATGCAAATAAGTGTTATGAACCTAGAAATTGTTTGAATTAAGTAAGAGAAATAACCATGCAAGAACAATAATAAGAAGAATGAAACTTGGATTAAAACTTGAAAACAAACCCGGAATGAATCAATCTTGAAGAAAATAATTCAATATATGTTCGTAGGTGATCTTCTACCTTTCTCTCTATCAAAAACTATGAAAAACTATGAAGAACTCTCTTTCCTAAGTCATTAGCTTCGCACAAATACGTTTTAGAATGAGTTGTAACCAAATGGAACTCTTTGTACCAATCAGAATAAAGGAGAAATTTTGCACATCAGGACCCCCGAACCGGTTCACAGTGTGTTTCGAGATTTTCCGCTTGTTTTGGGTGCCTTTTTCCTCATTTCAACACTTAGAATTTTTCTCATGTTTTCTTCTTTTCTTGTTAGATTTTTCCTCAACTTCAATTGATCATAACTCTTTAACCAAAACTCAGATTTGGATGTCGTTTCTTCCATGGTTCTCGTTATTCTAAGATTTTCAACTTTCCAATTGACTACTCCTCCGAGATCCGACTGCAGAATTACCAAAATGCCCTTGAACTTGCCTTCCTACCCTTCCTTTCATTATTTCGCTTTCTCTTTTACACCGTTTGCATAATTAACCTGTAAAACACATAGGAGACACACGAAACACGAAATACTTGCCAACGAAGGTTAGTAGCATAAATTTGAGTTAAATCCATATCGATTGCATCACTCGGGTTCACAAATGTACCGAAATTAGGTGAATAAATATACAATATTTATGTCCGATCACTGAATTATGACATGCACCACGTCTAAAGAGGCATGGGATGTTTCGAAATTAACACATGAGTACGAACACGATTAAAGAATCAAAGTTAAAAAATTTGGCCACCCCATTTGAGACTATGACCATGTCTAAGTATGAATGCTTTGATGATTTTTATGCACATTTGTCGGACATTGTTAACACCGGTTTTAATTTGGGTGAGGTGATTGATAACACGCGTGTCGTTAAAAAGATTTTGAGATCTCTCCCAAAATGATTTATTCCTAAAGTCACTGTTTTGAACTCTTTAGGAAATTTAAAATCACTTAAGTTGGAAGAACTTGTAAGAGATCTTCAAACCTATGAGATTGACATGTTTCCCAAAACCATCAAGGCTAAGGATAATGGAGTTTCTTTAAATAATCATTTTAAGAAAAAGAAAGAAAAAATTTGTGAGTCCGATTCTGAGGGAGATTTTGATGATTTGGCCTTACTTGCCAAAAATTTCAAAATGTTTCTCAAAATTTCTACAGAAAATTCTTCCAATAAAAAGAGATTTTTTGAGAAAAATAAAAAGAAAAGAAAGGCCAAAGAAAGTGGTGAGAGGGAAAAAGAGAATGACTCAGATGAGGAGTGTGAGGAGGAGTTTGAGAACATGACTTGTTTTGAATGTGGGGGTAAGGGGCATAAGCCGTTTGAGTGTCCTACGTGGCTTAAAAAGAAAGGAAAGAAAGTAGCCATGCCCGCCATAGTTAGTGATAGTAGTGAAGGTGGGGGTGATGAGACTAGTGGTGAGAAGTTTGTAGCTTTTTTGAGTTGTGTGAGCACACCCACTTTGTCCCACAATAGTGCACACGAATGCGATTGTGATGATTTGAGCACTTCAAGTGAGGGAGAAAGCGATAATGGAAGTGGAGATGAAAGTGAGCTCCAAAAAGCATTTAGAGATTTGTACATCGAGACCTTGAAAACAAATAAGTATAATAGAGATTTAGGACGTCGGGTTTTAGATTTGGAGACAAATAAGGAGGTTTTAAGAAAGGAGAAGTGTGATTTGATCAACACGTTGTCTAGTCCGATGACACGTGTATCCTAACTCGAGAGTGATCTCGAATGTGCCAAGGAGATCAAAGTCAATTTTGAGAACGCACCTAAGAAGGTTGAAAAGGTGGTTCTTAAGGGTAAAGGTGAGAAGTTAGGAATAAGTCATGACGGCGCTTCTACTTCCCAATTAGCACCCGAGTCGGTTCCCACTTTAGTGTTAGATTCACCTGAGTCTCACCTTAACCCACCTAGGCATCCTATTCCTACTAGGAGAGCACATCCTAGTGTTTTTGAGAAAGGTTTTCCTAGGCCTATATATGTTTGTTCCCATTGAAAAAGGAGAGGACACCTTAGGGAATTTTGTTTTAAGTTGGGTTATGTGTCACGTTTTGCCTCTACACGTGTTTTTACTACACATGCACCCACACATGATACTTTACATGCTCCTGGAGACTACATGAGAGATTTTGTACATCTAGGTGAGCAAGTTAAGTTTTTAGTCAAAACTTCACAAAATTTGATGGAGGTTTTTCATAAGTTGGTACCACCTTTGGAAAACCCCTCCTCACCTAACGATTGAGGTTTGACTTGTTTACTAGCATAGGATGTTTTTCATGTTGACATTATTTTCCTATTGCAAGTATGTATCATTTATGTTTTATTTTTTTTTTTTGGAAAAATTTTGAAAAATACAAAAAGATTTTATTTTTTATAAAATTTGTGAGAAAATCCAAAATGATTTTTGTATTTTGTTTGCACCATTTATGGATTGACACTTATGATGACTGAGTCACAACATCATTCCATTTTTCATGTGACTATTTGATAGTATTTTGAGACAATAGGTCAATTCATCCATGTGCTTTATAATGTTTGGAGTCATTAAGATGTAATTAAGTGTTACTTCCTATATGTTTGACTCATGATTTCCTTTATTGCACACGTTCACGAATTGGTTTGATTATTGTGATTGTCTGATCTCATGTTGGTTGGGTGTTTTCACTTCAATCCTATCCTTAAAATGAACCAAGCGCGATAAAACAAGACAATAAAAAGTGTGCACCTTTGAACCATGTTTGTGAGTTTGTGTGCTTTATTTGAGAACGGTGAAGGGCTACGAAAGTTTATCATTTATCCTTCGCAATTAAGCCGCCGTTTAAATTGAACCTAAAAATTTGAGGAATTTTATTATCCGGGTTCCAAAGAGGTTTAAAAGAGCCCGAAAAAATTTAAAGGCAATAAAAAGAAATTCATGCCAATTATGGGCCATTTAGGTTTTTACACCAATTCTCTAATGTTTGAGAATTTAGATTACCTCAAAACGAAAATATGCATGAGGGTGTTTGGATGGAGAATTAAAACGAGTTTGCACGTCCTTAAAAGTCTTGAAAAAACGCTACATAGTTTTGGACGTAATTGGTGTGGAAATCATTTTGACTTTGATTTGCTGATTTGCATAAGACGATGTCATCTAAATTCAATAATTTTTACACCTAAGGATACTTTTGATGTTCATTCGTTAGGAGTACATGTATTCATCGTGCACATATGATAGATTGAGTTTATTTACCTATCGAATGTGTTCACACCCATACATTCCATTAACATGACTTGGTTGTTTGACTTTAAATCCATGGTGTGATTTTTAGTATCTTATTTTTGTATGAAAAATTCAAAAAATAGTTTGTGAAGATTTTTTTTGTATCTCTTTGCAAGAGCACATTTGCCATTGGATTGATGCCTTGTTTTGAACACCGTGACACCCCGATTTTGCTTGTTTGATTTTATTCTTCTCTTTTGTCTATTTGGAGGAATAATAAAAAGGGGGAGAACGAATTATCCTTTTATGGGGGAGTTTGAATTATATATGTTTATCTCATTTCAAACACAATACGTCACGTGATATTTTCTTTATCTCATGTGTGTAGGTACAACATTGATGATCATATGTTGCACACCCTGATGAGAAAATATTTGAGATTTTAAAGATTTAAAGAACAAACGATGAAGACTTACTCATTTGTATCTTTTCAATTTTGGGTTCATGGGAGGGTAGATTTGTATAGGTCAATTGAATGATAATAATTCAGATTTTTTATTTTGTACCGGCATAGACATAGGGTGAGATTTGTAAGGACAATTTTCTCAAGTCTGATATGTTACAGTTGTGTATGTCGTACGCCACTACATTTGGTACATCACTTCATGATATTACATGACAACTTCTATCTGAATTCTAGGAATCAAGCATTCAACATCTCCATAAAGTGTCCCACATGTACCTCATCGACTTCACGTTCCATAATTTTATGGATATTATGCAAGTGGTACGCAAGAGAAGCCAAAACAATGAAAGAAAGGCAAGATAGGAAATTTCAAGGGAATTTTGGTAATTTTACAGCCATAGTCCAGAGGCCTGATCACCGGGAAATTTGAAGAGCTCGATGCCACGAAGATGTAATACCCCGTATTTTTATGATATATTAATTTGGGGATTTATTAAATTTAATGTGAGTGAATTATTTAATAAAAAAATCCGAAAATTAATTATGTTATAATTATTAACGTGACGAGAGTTAGTAATTATGAGAAATTTGATGAATATTACTAATGAACAAAGTAATATATTATATTGGTTATATTGAATGTCATGAGTGAGTTAAATGAAAATTTCAGAAATTTAAGTCGGAACGTGCTCGTGTCGCGTCGGGACTAAAGTTTGATAAATATAAAGTGAATATTTTATAAGTTTCCCGTATGGTCATTTTGAGTGAGCCAACGCGTCCGGAAGGGCCGAGATAGTGAGAAAAGTGTACCCGGGGGTTTAGTTTGGGTCTCGGGGTGTTTTTAGGCCTAATTGGTACCCCGGGAGGGCGCTTTGGACATTTCTCCTTTTTGGGTAATTAAACCCACGAAAATACCAAGGGTTATATCAGATATCTGGATTGTCATCTAGGTTTAGAAACTCTAAACACAAGTGACGGCCATAGGATAGGGAAGAAGAAAGCTCCAAGACAATCCAAGGTCCTAAAAGTCATCCGTTTGCACCACAACCACCACCACCGCGTAGATCGCGCAACGGGCTACGCAACCACACCAAAAACATCTTCAAATCAGAACGTCAAAAATCCCAGGCAAGTGTTTATCTTGCAATTTTTGTTGGTGCAATTTCCATATTAGTTTAGGAATGATTAGGGATTAAATATATGGAAGAAAACTCAATTTGTGATAGGAAAATCCATGTAGTATTCGTTTATATGATGATTCTGGAAACCTTGCCATGTAGAGGACTTTAACCACGAAATTTTGATGATATTAAGAAGGAAATTCTGGAGAAAAATTTGTTAGAAATCTATTTAAGAAAACTCTAGGGTTCTTGATAATTAGATATAAATTTTGGGTTGAAAATCCATGTTTAAATGATGAATATGTACATGCCTTACGTTAGAAACATCTGGTATATTGTTATAATGTTAGTAGTAGAAATCAAAATACCTGCTTGATCGATCGATCGAGCATAGAGCTTCGATCGATCGAAGGTTCGATCGATCGAGTCCCAGACCTCGATCGATCGACCCCTCCTGGCAGACTCCTATTTCCCTTGTTTAATTAGTTAAACTAAATTTATCGTGAAATAATTCTTGGGTATTCTTAATAAAATATTTTGGGAGATAGGAAAGACCAGTAGGACATGTGAATAAGTGTTGGGAACTTTATTATAAGACGAGAAGTTTACTTTTGGGGTAATTATATAATAAACGATGAAACTACGTATTTCAAGTAAGAGATTTCGGCGAATAGCTATGATAGTGAATAGAGTTATACCTACTGAATTTTCTACTTGGAAGGATAGAGTCCACGAGTGTCACGTAATAAGTGAGAAAACTCGTCGAGTTAAGGTTAGAGATGAAACCTTATACGTAATACTAATAATGTGAAATTAAGGATAAATATTGTAATTATGGGTGACGAGTGGAACCTATATTAATATGATAAAAGTGGTATATTTATATGATTGTGTGTACATATATTATATACATGTGAAAAACATACCGCGCTACTTGCTATCCTTGAGGTTACCGCACTGGGACAGTCTTATCTCGATGGGACCTTTATGGGGAATATTGACTTGTACCCTCGAAGATAGATATCCTTGGTACAGGCTATCGAATCGATAGTTCAGACGGTCCTAAGAGACGCGAGTATGTGCCATCCTCTTAGAGACTTGGAATCTATGCTTCGCCTCGATATTGTTTGTGTATGTGTTAATACAGTTCGAGAGTGATTTCGAATTTGTATTCCCCTTGATATGAGTGGTATGGGGTTTTGATAGTAGAAGTATGCACGCACCATAGTTTTATTTGGGGTGCTGTTATTTTATATATATTATACGAGTAGTTAATATATATGAGAATTGGGAAATTTGAAACTGCTTACTGTGATTTGATAAGTAGGACATGGTTGATGACTCAAATAGTAAATACTTTTTTTGTGAAAATATAATATGACACTGGGAAACCTTATAACTTAATAAAGCTAAAACGAGAGTTGTGCTGCTAATTGGAAGTATCTTTTTAAACAATGATATTGTTCGGTTTTGAAATCTTATGAGTAAGTTAAGATAAGCTAAATTATTGGGAAGGTTAGTATGATAAAATGATAAGAAAACCTGTTGGGAAGGTTAGTACGATAGTCGTGCACATTAGAAGAGAGGTGATAATTTCTCAAGAGAGTGTCGCTCTAATATGTTGTTGCATTGGCCTGTATCAATTTAAATACTTGCTAAACGTATTTTAAATCAAACACACTTTCGGGCTCTGACCCGTTTTTTCTCTCTTTCTCTCTCTCTTGTATATATATGTATGTATTACAGGTGCCCAGCCACAGGGGCGTCTTGCTTAGGATCTCTTGGAAGGAACGCGCTGCAGCTTAGGTGGGAGTTGCAGGTCTCTTGATTAGACGACTTCGTTCATTCGAATCCACTCTTAGTACTTTCATTTAGTTGATCATGTGTAGCTCTTTCCATTATTTCATTGTTATTGGGACATTTTTATTTCAGTTATTTCCAGTATTGTTACTATGGGTTTTATTCAGTTTGATTGTGTTGCTTTATATTTCGCATGTTGACATTCGATTGACGAATGTTTTAAATTAATTGGACTATGTTACAGATATTTAATGTGGTGTGATTCTTACTTATTGAATGTTGTTAATAAAATAAATGATTTTCTTTAAATAAAATTTGGAAAGTATGTATGAAAATGGTTTTGACACTTAGCTTAATTATTTAGGGTGTTAAATTGGGAAATTTATTTTTATCGACAGTGATGCTGAGAATGAACCAACTGTTTACCTTGATTTAATTTAATAAAGGAGTGATCGCCTGTTATTTAATTAGGCGGGGTGTCACAGGTGGTATCAGAGCATCAGGTTCTAGTGTCCATAGGATCTGTACGGCTTATTTTCGCTTTCAGCTTAACGTTATTGCTATAGAGCCCTATTTTTAGGATTATTGTACTCTTGTTTTACGCTTAAGTCTTCAGCTATTTGAGATTTGATAATAACTGTAGACTAGTAAACTTCTTCACGTTTCAGATGCCTCCGAGACGTGCTCCGAAGGATAGGCGTGCCTAGGCCGAACAACCAGCAGTTCCGGCACAAGGCACGATGAATGCAAATGAAGTAGCTGCCATTGTTTCTCAGGCGGTGAATGCCGCACTAGCGGTGGTTCAGCAGGCTCCACCCCAGGTTCAGGCAGTGGCGCCAGTACCAGCACAGCTTCCATCTGCATGGGAGAGGGTTCGGGATGCTTTTCAGAAAGCGCATCCCCCTGAGTTCTCTGGTAGCTCCGATATTATCACAGTTAGCCAATGGAAGAAAGACATCCAGCGGCACCTCCGTATGTATGAGTGCACTGATGTGCAAAAGCAGTTATTGGCTTCCTTTAAGTTGGTGGGAGACGCATTGCAGTGGTGGGAATCCACTACCACTTTGGAGGAGAGGGACACGATCCCTATTCAGTTGTTTTGGGAGCGGTTTGACCGCAAGTATTTTCCACCCGCAGTGCAGACTGAGATGAGGCGGAAATTACTGAATCTGAAGCAGGAGAGTCTTACTGTAGCTGAGTATGAAGAGGAGTTCACGAGACTTCTCACCATTGTGCCAGATGAGGCACCTACTGAGAGTAAGAGGATTATGTTGTTTGTCGACGGGTTAGCTTGGAGGATCCGTCAGCACCTTATTGGGAATTTATCTCTGAGTACTTTCACTGATGTACTCAATGCAGCGTTACTACATTGCCAGGATCACCGCTTCCATCTTCAGGGAAGCAAGAGAGGAGGAGAGTCCAGCCAGCAGGGCAGGGCCAGGGGTAATAGTGCCAGTGGGGCACCATCTCAAGGACAGACTCGTCAGCACGAGCAGAGTTCCCATCAGGGGGACCCTGCTAAGCAATTCCATTTAGGTGATTCTAGGCAGGGATTCGGGGGTTTTAGGCAGGGCCATCAGGTCCAGCCTAATCAGCAGGGCCAGCAGGGCCAACACCGACAGCAGCAGGGCCAGCAGCGTGCTAATCAGGGCCAACAGGGCCAATGGCGGGGAGGTAACGGCCAGCAGGGCCGTGGTCAGCAGGGACAGAGGGGAGGAAACTTCAAAGGACGATGTTTTGGGTGCGGTAAACATGGCCATAGGCGTCAGGATTGCCCAGAGGGTGATAGGGCCCCACAGCAGCAGGGAGCCCGTAATGAGCCACAGAGACCACTTTTTCCACCTGCCCTTCTAGCTCCAGCCCAGGTGCCAGCCCTACCAGCCATTCTAGCAGCTCCAGTGCAGCAAGGGCAATTACAGTACGGACGTGTCTATAACGTCCACCAGGCAGCAGCTCCACAGGCACCACCCGCGATTGAGGGTATGTTTCCTATCCATGGTACTATGGGTCGGGTTTTGTTTGATACGGGGCAACACATTGTTTTATAGCTACGTATTTTGCGAAGGCCTTAGGGTTGTTAGCCACAGCTGAGAGCACAGTGACGTGTGTGGATTCACCACTGGGGAGTGGGTCACTTATTTTCTTTATATGCCGAGGAGTGGGGGTAGATATTGGTAGCTTGGTATTACCTGCAGACATGTTAGTCTTAGACATGCACGAGCATGATGTGATTATTGGTATGGATTGGCTCGTAGCTTATAGAGCCATGATTGATTGCTTCGGTGGGAGCATTGTTTTTACCATTCCGGGGCAAGAGATGTTTGTAGTGGCGATGCCTCGCCCAGAGGGAGGCTCGACCGCTCATTTGTATTACATAGAGGAGGATACCTCTAAGGAGGTTGTGATTCCCTTAGATTCGATCCTAGTTGCCAGGGAGTATTCTGATGTGTTTCAGGAAATACCAGGCCTACCCCCCAGTCGAGAGATAGACTTTGTTATAGATTTATTGCCAGATATGAGACCTATAGCACGCGCACCGTACCGTATGGCTTCGACAGAGATGCGAGAGCTACGAGATCAGATAGAGCAGCTGTTAGGTCAGGGCTTCATTCGTAGGAGTACCTCACCTTGGGGCGCTCCAGTTTTGTTTGTGAAGAAGAGAGACGGTTCACTGAGATTGTGTGTGGACTACAGGGAGCTGAACAAGGTCACGATACGGAATAAATATCCGTTACCTCGAATCGATGATCTGTTCGACCAGCTGAGGGAAGAAACTTTCTTTTCGAAGATAGATCTGAGGTCGGGGTACCATCAGCTATGTATTAGGGAGCAGGATGTTTCAAAGACTGCTTTCTTGACGAGATATGGGTCTTATGAGTTCCGGGTGATGCCGTTCGAACTCATAAATGCTCCAGCCATTTTCATGGACTTGATGAACCGAGTATTCAGAGAGTTCTTGGATCAGTTTGTCATCGTTTTAATAGTTGACATTTTGATATATTCACACTCTGAGGAGGAGCATGCCGAGCACTTGAGGTAGGTTCTTCAGACTCTACGAGAGCATCAGTTGTATGCTAAGTACGAGAAGTGCGGATTCTGGTTGCGAGAGGTACAGTTCTTGGGGCATGTTGTTTCTGAGCAGGGGATAGCAGTTGATCCGAGTAAAGTATCAGTGGTGAGGGAGTGGGGACAGCCCATGACACCGACGGAAGTGCATAGTTTCCTGGGGTTAGCTGGTTACTACAGGAGATTCATTCGTGGATTCTCCAAAATAGCGGGTCCATTGACCAATCTGACTCGCAAGGGAGTACCATATATTTGGGATGACACTTGTCAGTTGGCTTTTGACGAGCTAAAAGACAAGCTTACTTCAGCGCCAGTCCTTGCGTTACCGCAGCCGGGTATGGAGTACCTGGTTTACAACGATGCATCCTTACGGGGACTTGGGGGAGTACTTCAGCAGGAAGAGAAGGCTATAGCTTTTGCCTCCCGCAAGCTTAAGCCGCATGAGAAGAATTACCCCACCCACGACCTGGATTTAGCAGCGGTCGTCTTTGCATTGAGGATATGGAGGCACTATTTGTTGGGAGAGAAATTCCGTTTGTTCACAGACCACAAGTCGTTGCAGTACCTGTTCACTCAACGAGAGCTGAATATGCGTCAGCGCAGATGGATAGAGTTTGTGAAGGACTACCAGTTCGACATACAGTATCATCCGGGAAAGGCCAACGTAGTTGCTGATGCGTTGAGTCGTAGACCGGTAGACGAAGTAGCAGACGTTTGGAAAGAAAAGTGGAAGGAGTTAGGCCACCAGGACGCAGTAGCCCGTTCTTTCATATCCGTGATGTCAGTCACACCCGAGATTGTTACGAGGGTGATACAGGCACAGACCACAGACCCGTTTTGCCAGGAGAAGATTGTGCGACTTCTAGCCGAGGGTGCTGAGTCCTATTCTGTTAGTTCTGATGGAGGATTGCGGTTTAATGGGAGATTGGTGGTTCCAGAAGGAGCAGAATTACGTCATAGAGTGATGACTCATTCTCATGGGTCCCGATTTGTAGTACATTCGGGAGGCGATAAGATGTACTAGGATATGAGGAGGCAATACTGGTGGAGTGGAATGAAGAAGGACATTGCTGAGTTCGTGTCCAAGTGTTCTACCTGCCAGCTGGTGAAGGTGGACCATCAAAAACTGTCAGGATTGCTTCAGCCATTGGAAGTACCCGCGTGGAAGTGGGAGAGTATTTCCATGGATTTTATTACAGGGTTGCCTACATCACAACGGGGCCACGATTC
Organism: Sambucus nigra; assembly: GCA_949130495.1. Classification (NCBI taxonomy): domain Eukaryota; kingdom Viridiplantae; phylum Streptophyta; class Magnoliopsida; order Dipsacales; family Adoxaceae; genus Sambucus; species Sambucus nigra. The sequence goes on along the minus strand of OX422207.1, from coordinate 487,926,728 downwards.
TATCTGGGTGATTGTAGACTGTTTGACCAAGGTGGCTCATTTTCTACCGGTGCGGACAGATTACACCATGGGTCAGTATGCTCAGTTGTTCATCGCTGAGATTGTCAGATTACACGGGTTGCCCCTGAATATTGTGTCAGATAGAGATAAGATTTTTGTGTCACGTTTTTGGGAAAGCTTTCAGGAAGCTATGGGTACTGAGTTGAGGCTGAGTTCGGCTTACCACCCACAGACAGATGGACAGACATAGCGTACTAATCAGATGTTAGAGGATATGCTACGCATGTGTGTTCTCGATTTTGAAGGAGGTTGGGAGCCACATCTTCCACTGGTAGAGTTTGCCTATAATAACTCTTATCAGTTCACGATTGGCATGGCTCCATTTGAGGCTTTGTATGGCAGGCCTTGTCGTTCCCCAGCTTGTTGGCTTGAAGTGGGGGATAACAAGTTGCTAGGACCATAGGTAATTCAGTAGACCTCCGCGAGGATTGAGATAATCAGGAGTCGCATTCGGATAGCCCAGGACAGGCAGAAGAGCTACGCCGATGTGAAACGGTTCTTCCGGGAGTTTAGTGTGGGGGACCAAGTGTTATTGCGTGTATCTCCTATGAAGGGAGTGATGAGGTTTGGGAAGAAGGGGAAGTTGGCTCCGAGGTACGTGGGACCATTTCCCATCATCGAGAGGATTGGGCCGGTTGCATACAGGTTGGGACTGCCAGAACATTTACATCGGATCCACGATGTATTCCACATCTCGTCATTGAGACGATACCTTCGGGATGATATGACCCATACTCACATTGCGATAGATGAGATCGACTTACAGCCTGATAGCTCTTACGAGGAGAGACCGGTGGCTATCCTAGACTATAGTGAGAGGAGATTGAGGTCGAAGATAGTTCCACTTGTGCGGGTCCAGTGGGAGCATCATAATGTGGAGGAATCCACTTGGGAGCGCGAGGCAGATATACGCGGGAGATATCCAGAGTTGTTTTTACCAGGTATGCCTTATTTTCTGAATTTCGGGACAAAATTCCGTTATTAGGGGGGAAGTATGTAATACCCCGTATTTTTATGCTATATTAATTTGGGGATTTATTAAATTTAATGTGAGTGAATTATTTAATAAAAAAATCCGGAAATTAATTATGTTATAATTATTAACGTGATGAGAGTTAGTAATTATGAGAAATTTGTTGAATATTACTAATGAGCAAAGTAAAATATTATATTGTTTATATTGAATGTCATGAGTGAGTTAAATGACAATTTTGGAAATTTAAGTCAGAACATGCTCGTGTCGCGTCAGGACTAAATTTTGATAAATAAAAAGTGAATATTTTATAAGTTTCCCGTATGGTCGTTTTGAGTGCGCCAACGCATCCGGAAGGGTCGAGATAGTCAGAAAAGTGTACCCGGGGGTTTAGTTTGGGTCTCGGGGTGTTTTTAGGCCTAATTGGTACCCCGGGAGGGTGTTTTGGACATTGCACCTTTTTGGGTAATTAAACCCACGAAAATACCAAGGGTTATATCAGATATCTGGATTGTCATGTAGGTTTAGAAACTCTAAACACAAGTGACGGCCATAGGAGAGGGAAGAAGAAAGCTCCAAGGCAATCCAAGGCCCCAAAAGTCATTCGTTTGCACCACAACCACCACCACCGCGTAGATCGCGCAACGGGCTACGCAACCACACCAAAAACATCTGTAAATCAGAATGTCAAAAATCCCAGGCAAGTGTTTATCTTGCTATTTTCGTTGGTGCAATTTCCATATTAGTTTAGGAATGATTAGGGATGAAATATATGGAAGAAAACTCAATTTGTGATAGGAAAATCCATGTAGTATTGGTTTATATGATGATTATGGAAACTTTGCCATGTAGAGGACTTTAACCACAAAATTTTGATGATATTAAGAAGGAAATTCTGGAGAAAAATTTGTTAGAAATCTGTTTAAGAAAACTCTAGGGTTTTTGATAATTAGATATAAATTTTGGGTTGAAAATCCATGATTAAATGATGAATATGTACATGCCTTACGTTAGAAACATCTGGTATATTGTTATAATGTTAGTAGTAGAATTCTTGGGACGTTTGGGGTTGGAAAACATGGATTTGGATAAAGAAAATTGGTAGAACCCGTAACTGCAATTCTGCAGAAATTAAAATACCTTCTTGATCGATCGATCGAGCATAGAGCTTCGATCGATCGAAGGTTCGATCGATCGAGTCCCAGACCTCGATCGATTGACCCCTCCTGGCAGACTCCTATTTCCCTTGTTTAATTAGTTAAACTACATTTATTGTGAAATAATTCTTGGGTATTCTTAATAAAATGTTTTAGGAGACAGGAAAGACAAGTAGGACATGTGAATAAGTGTTGGGAACTTTATTATAAGACGAGAAGTTTACTTTTGGGGTAATTATATAATGAACGATGAAACTACGTATTTCAAGTGAGAGATTTCGGCGAATAGCTACGATAGTGAATAGAGTTATACCTACTGATTTTTCTACTTGGAAGGATAGAGTCCACGAGTGTCACGTAATAAGTGAGAAAACTCTTCGAGTTAAGGTTAGAGATGAAACCTTATACGTAATACTAATAATGTGAAATTAAGGATAAATGTTGTAAATATGGGTGACGAGTGGAACCTATATTAATATGATAAACGTGGTATATTTATATGATTGTGTGTACATATATTATATACATGTGAAAAACATATCGCGCTACTTGCTATCCTTGAGGTTACCGCGCTGGGACAGTCTTATCTCGATGGGACCTTTATGGGGGATATTGACTTATACCCTAGAAGATAGATATCCTTGGTACAGTCTATCGAATCGATAGCTCAGACGGTCCTAAGAGACGCGAGTATGTGCCATCCTCTTAGAGACTTGGAATCTATGCTTCGCCTCGATATTGTTTGTGTATGTGTTAATACAGTTCGAGAGTGATTTCGAATTTGTATTCCCCTTGATATGAGTGGTATGGGGTTTTGATAGTAGAAGTATGCACGCACCATAGTTTTATTTGAGGTGCTGTTATTTTATATATATTATACGAGTAGTTAATATATATTAGAATTGGGAAATTTGAAACTGCCTACTGTGATTTGATAAGTAGGACATGGTTGATGACTCAAATAGTAAATACTTGTTTTGTGAAAACATAATATGACAATGGGAAACCTTATAAATTAATAAAGCTAAAACGAGAGTTATGCTGCTAATTGGAAGTATCTTTTTAAACAATGATATTGTTCGGTTTTGAAATCTTATGAGTAAGTTAAGATAAGCTAAATTATTGGGAAGGTTAGTATGATAAAATGATAAGATAACCTGTTGGGAAGGTTAGTACGATAGGCGTGCAGATTAGAAGAGAGGTGAGAATTTCTCAAGAGACTGTCGCTCTAATATGTTTTTGCATTGGCCTGTATCAATTTAAATACTTGCTAAACGTATTTTAAATCAAACACACTTTCAAGCTCTGACCCATTTCTCTCTCTCTCTCTCTCTCTCTCTCTCTCTCTCTCTCTCTCTCTCTCTCTCTCTCTCTCTCTCTCTCTCTCTTGTATATATATGTATGTATTACAGGTGCCCAGCCATAGGGGCGTCTTGCTTAGGATCTCTTGGAAGGAACGCGCTACAGCTTAGGTGGGAGTTGTAGGTCTCTTGATTAGACGACTTCGTTCATTCGGATCCACTCTTAGTACTTTCATTTAGTTGAGCATGTGTAGCTCTTTCCATTATTTCATTGTTATTGGGACATTTGTATTTCAGTTATTTCCAGTATTGTTACTATTGGTTTTATTCAGTTTGATTGTGTTGCTTTATATTTCGCATGTTGACATTCGATTGACGAATGTTTTAAATTAATTGGACTATGTTGCAGATATTTAATATGGTGTGATTCTTACTTATTGAATGTTGTTAATAAAATAAATGATTTTCTTTAAATAAAATTTGGAAAGTATGTATGAAAATGGTTTTGACATTTAGCTTAATTATTTAGGGTGTTAAATTGGGAAATTTATTTTTATCGACAGTGATGCTGAGAATGAACCAACTGTTTACCTTGATTTAATTTAATAAAGGAGTGATCTCCCGGTATTTAATTAGGCGGGGTGTCACAGAAGATACCGGGAGAAACGGAACCCCAATCTGAGCTACAGTAAAGGGGTTATGACCTTTTGAAGATGGAGAAAATTCCATAGAAGAATACTAATTTTTTAAACCCCAAACCAGTGAGGTACCGCAAACTGCATAGTGGACCGGTTCGGGGTATAGGAAAATCGGTTCTGGGTACACGCACAACCAAAGTACCACCGACTAAAAACTCTTTTCGTTTTCTTATAAAAGCTAACTTCGGGGGAGTTATTTTTTATGTCTTGGAGAGACGTTTTTGAGAGTTCTATTAGCTAAAGTCTTCATATTTTGGAGTCTCAAAAACTCATGTTTTGATTCACACATCATTCCCGTATTTTTGTGAATCCTTTTGAAACCCAAGAACACTACTTTGATTTTTTTCATCTTTACGGGGAGATCTCTGCAACCGAGGATTGCGTGTTACTGTTGAGGGAGTCTCTACGAAGTTTTATGGTTGCGTTCCATTGAGGAGTGCTGTGGTTCTTCCTTTGCTAATTGGATTGCGGTCCATGTGGGTTCGCTGCGTGTGGATTCATTACTAAAGACACCGACCGACGCCTGCGGGTATTCATGTGTCATTGTATTTTATTGTAATTCGTGTAAGTTGCGATTTATTTCATTATAATGAAATAAAAGGTTTTGCCCTGCGGGGATTTTTTCGAAATATTTGTGTCGCATACTTTATCTATTTATGGGTTGACACACGCACACATATAGATGCATGTTTAGGGGATGATTTTATTTGGTTTAAAGATAGACTCTAATTAAATAAGGTGTAATTGGAAACTTTGCGAATTAATTTAAACTGGTATCACACACCGTCGTCATATTTTACACGGTTTGAGGTGTTTTCTAATCATAAGAGCATCCAATATATTTTTACACAGCCTGACCTCAATCTTCATCAAATAAGATGGATGGAATTAATAGAAGACTATAACTTCTCCTTAGAGTATCATACTAACAAGGCCAATGTGGTAGTCGATGCTCTTAATTGGAAGTCTAGCAACAATAAAGTGTTATCGAGAAAGGATGTTTGGTGATATACAGAAGTTCAATCTCCATGTCCAATGAGGTTATGATATGGCGTACTTTTGCGGTGTGGTGTCTAGGACATTCATTCAGTAGGAAGTTCTAGACGACGAGTTCTGTGATCCTTAGTTCGCATATTAGCGTGACCGAATTCAAAGCGGTGAAGTGTTCGACACCCTTACCATGGACCAGGATGGAAATGTGTGACACGAGGTCCAGTTAATTGGTACGATTATTGATGAGCTTTATGGCGAGTTGATGGTTGAGGTCCATCACTCGCGTTTCAATATACATCCCGGTGCTACGAAGATGTATAAGGACCTGTGTAGAGAATTCTGGTGGTATGAAGAGGTATGTGACGATGTTTGTGGCCAAGTGCTACGCTTGTCAATAGGTGAAGGTTGAGCATAAAAAGCAAGTAGGGATATTTCAACCACGACACGTGGCTGAGTTAAAGTGGGAGTACATCATGATGGATTTTGTCATAACCTTACCATGGTCTGAGCATGGTCATGATGTTGTATGGGTTATAGTGGATTATCTCACAAAATTTATGAACTTTTTTCCAATCAAAGTCATGGAAAATATGGCTATGTTAACAAAGCTATATGTTTAAGTGATAATCAGACTTCATGGCATTTCTCTCTCGATTGTCTCGGTTAGGGATCCCTGATTCGTGTCTCGGTTCTGGAAAAAGTTTTAGCAAGACTTATGTACCTAGTTGAGTATGAGTAGAGTGTACTACCATGAGACCGAAGAACAATAAAAACAAACCATCTACATCTTGGAGTACATGTTTAGATATTTCATGCTCAATTTTCATGGCATATGGGCAGAGAATCTGCAACTGGCAAAGTTTTCCTACAATAACATTTCCAAGCAAGCATAAAAATGGCTCCCTATGAAGCTCTTCATAGGATTCCATGTCGCGCTTTGGTTTATTGGGCAGAGGTGGGTGAGAAGCATCTACCAATTCGGATCTGATCAGAGAAATGACTAATAAATTTCAAGTAATTTGATAGAGGATTATGATGGATCAGAGTCGAAAAAAGAATTACACCGATAATCGACGGACACCTCTGGAGTTTGGAGTGGGTGACCATGTACTATTGATGGTTAAAGCCAATGTCGACAACCAATAGTTTGGGTAGGAGGGGAAGTTAGCCCCTTGGTATTTGGCCCCTTTGATATCTTGACACGGATTGGGGATGTATCATATCACTTAGCGCTACCTCCATAATTGTTCCAAGTTCGTAATGTGTTCCACATCTCTATATTTAAGAAGTATCTTCATGATCCCTGACACATCATCGATCGGAGCCTTATTGAGTTTAAGGAAGATGTTATGTTTCTAACACAACTCATGTCCATCTTGGATCACAAGGATAGAGTCTTATGCAACAAGGTCATTTTGTTGGTGAAGGTTCTTTGGGAGTTCCAAGGCATCGAGGGGGAGACTTGGGAGCGCAAGTCATAAATGCGAGAAAGGCAGTCGGAACTCTTTTCCTAGTTGGTTGTTCTGATTTTAGGGATGAAATCTACTAAGGAGGGGATAATGTAACACCCGTACTCTATACTTTATCTCTTTCCTATATAAATTGTAATTTATGGAGAACCCCCGGGGCCTTGGACTATTAATAAATGAATTACTGTCTATATGTGATATTTTTTTAGACCTTGTGAAATTAATTCAGAATTGAATGGACAAATCTAAAATAGAAATTTAATTTGGTTGTTTGAATGAGAATTAGCTTCATTCGAACGAGATCATTATCTCATTTGAACGAGATTCTCTGGTTTGAAGGAGATCCTTTATTGTTTGAACAATCATCGAACTACCTTCAAATGACATAATCTCTACCTCGAAATCTAACCTCATTAGATTCTTGTTTGAACATTGTTTGAACTAGAAGTGTAATGCCTTTAGAATGAGATTCATTTTTGTTCAAATGACCTATTCATCAAAATCAGAATTTTGCATTTTTTTCTTATGTGTTGTTAGCATATGGGCCCTTAAATCCTTGAGCTATCAGGTTTTGGTTGAAGTAGATCACAAAAAAGGGTTGGGCATGTGGGTATCCACTGGGTAAAGGCTCTTTAGGGGGTTTTGTGGGTTATTTAAGAGAGAGAAATACTGGGGGTCCATTCCCACCCTTTTTCATCAGCCAAAATCTCACTATCTCTCTTGTTTCAAGATTCACCATCGCTCCCCAATCCATATGAACATAAACAAGATATTAACATGTGTAGAAACATGTTGTGTATTGGTAGATGACATCTAGACTTGATAAATGAAGTTTAAGATGGGATTCATAAGAAAGTTAGAAAGTTTCGTAAAAAAAAAACCCTTAAATGTGTTATAAATGTGGTTAAGAATGAAAAAAATAATGTTTGAGCCTACATATGATAATAGGACAAAGTAATGGCCATTTTTTTAAAATGGACTTCATATGATTAAATGTATATTATGTGGTTTGAGCATGAAATGATGAAAAATGTTTTTTGGACATAAAATCATAAAAAGTGGCTTTGAAAATAAAAATGATGATTTATAATGCCATAATGAATTAAGTATATTTTTCACAAGGTTACAATGAATAAAGAGTAAATGGTAATTTTGATAAATTTGAGGGTCCTAGTGGTCGGACTTCCTCGTTAGACCTAGTCGGTCAATTTTTGTAAAAAACAGATGAAGTAGATGAAATGGAAAGTAGACGATACAAAATGGTGGAACGAACCGTAGAAATGATAAAAGGGAAAAAGTATGAAATAATGTGAACATTGGTAAAAATGATAAAAACATATTAATATGGACTCTAATGACACCGAAAATAACTAAGAAGGTCCCGGAGCCCTGGGTGAAAGACCCAAAATCATTGGCCAAAGCATATAATAGCATAGACGACGACGTGGAGCCTGTTAAAGTATGCGGATATTTAGAAGATTTTGAGAAAAGATCATGAAAATGAATATGTTTGTGCTTGAAGAATGTAAATAAGAAAACCTAAAAAGGATAAAAGGGAGACTAAGGAGTAAAATATGATTAATTAGTGTCTAGACCTGGTTAAGAGCAATATGAAATGGCTATGTGTGAGTATCACCACATCGTTCGAGTGCATTGCATGGTAGTTGCATTAATACTACCTAAATTTTTAAACGTTTTTGAAATTGTTTTATATACATGTTATATGTTTAGTATTTTCATAGAAAACATATAGCTTAGTTTTACCCACCCTGTTGAGCATTCGCTCACTCCGATTTTTATATAAAAATTCCCACACAGCCCCAGGTACATTGAGTAGGGACATTGGAAAGGACGATAGTAAAGCCCCTGAGGGCAGTCATCGCCGTTAGAGGCTTTGTCATTTTATTTAAAGTGTTTGTTGAAATATTAGAATTTGGACATTTAAACCATTTTATAAGGGCCTTTGGCCATATGATGTAATAATAAAAGGATAACTATATGATTTGCTTCCTTTTTATTTAGTATTGTTGGATTAAACAAATTTTCATAAACAAATCATGTTAATTAACTTAATTACTTAAAGTGGTCACTTATTTTCTCAAATTAAAACATTTAATTTAATACTTAAGAAATGGTTCAATTGAAGGGGTTTTCTTAAACAATAAAATTTTACTTTCCCCTCCCCCTTTAATTCATTGATTTGGTGCGGGTTGACCCAACAGTGATCCAAACTCTGGTCGAGGCGTTACATTTAGTCCCACTTTTAAAGATTAATTTGTAGCCACTCCCATGTTTTTATTTATTTTTAGTTGTTTTTCCTATTTTAACAACCATGGGACAAGAGTCATTCTCCGTGGAATGGAAAAGTGGTGATTGTAGATGGTCATGGGATTTAAATAATTAAAAAAATGCATGGGATGCGAGCCTAACAAAACATTGAAAATAGGATTAAACCTGATAAAATTATTTATATAAACCTGAAAAACTATATATTTATATGTATGTATGAATGTATAATGATATGTATAAATTTGGCACTCAACTTAGTCAAGGACCAATCCTCGTCAAGGATCCAAGTAGAAGGGCATTTGTCACAAGACCAATTTTCCTCATAGAGCCAAGGCCACCATATACAACCCAATGTAAATATGTTTAAGACTTACATGAGAAAAAAATATAGGACCCCAATATATGTAAATATCCATGTCACAAATCATCATTCGTGAGCCTCTCTCCTTATGAAAGTACACCACACAAACTGGAGACATGATTTTACAAAGGGAATGGGACCCCCATTAAGATACAACCGACTCAAACAAGAAGGAAAGACCAAGTCCATGTCCTGGTCATGATCTACCCCTCATCATGACCATTCCCTGAGCATAACCTACCCCGGTAAGTTACCATGTCTTGTGCGATATCATGTCCCGTGCATGACCTACCCAAGCAAGACCAAGTCCTTCACCTGACCAATTCTTACACATGACCATGTCCTTAACATGACCATGGCATGTGCACGACTGACCTAACTCAACAAATTGATCCTGGATTACTTGTTGAAGGCCTCAGTTACTAATTCCATAATACCTAGGTGACACAATTAATGCATGATAGGACCTCGATGAAAGTAAGCCTTGGTGGACCTGACACATGCTTGGAGACGGTGAGCATTATGCTCCAACACATCCTCGGACAAGGTGAGCATCAATGGCTCTGGCATGTCCTTGGAGAAGGTGGGTATTAGTGTCTACCAACCACCATAATTAAAGAATTATTCTCGGATGAATCTCAAGAAATTTTACTCTAAGCCTATAAAATACTCAACACTTCACTAAAGAAAGAGAAGTTGGCGGTTGAGCATTATTTACTATAAATTTATATCTTCTCTTGCTCTACATGTAACATATCCTATGAGAATTTTTGTAACTTAGTATGGAAATACAACCTATGGACACTTGTAATATAGCCTTTTGGCCCCAAATTAATTCAAAGAGAGAAATAGAGCATTCCAACTGTGTATGTAGGCCCATCCTATCAATCTGAACCATGTTAAACACTCGTGTCAAAATTCGTTTATTGTGTGTTTTTCCTAAGCCCAACTCACACCTATTTCATAGTAGACGAAGTCAAAGTAATCAAGATTTTAGTATCATTATTTTTCATTGTCTGTGGGAAAGGCTTAAAAATTTCCAAAATCCACCTTTACTAGTGATTTGGATTCCATCCCTATGGATCCCATAGTAATGTTTGAAGGCATGCAATAAATTCTCAACAAACAAGATGCGTTGCACGCCCATTTAGAGGAACTACTATAAAGGCCTAATGCCCAAGGACCTCAACCAGAGGAAAACTATGTAGAGAGTATGGCCAAGGTGGAGGGGCCCTCGCAAAGGCATTGGGTATCCATCCACCAAAGGCTCCAATATGCCTCTGGTAGACCACAACCTTCAAGAGTCCAAGTACTACATGAGACCCACCCTTAGGCACCATCTGAGTATTCAAGTAATCTCATATTTGTCCGAGAGAGGTTGACCTTCCAAGACAACCACTCACACACCTCCCGCAGGACGACTGATAATTCTAGTGATCAGAGGCTATGTCAAGAAATGAGAAACCAAATGGGAGATTATATAAAGGTTGTTGGGTTTGAGCCACCAAATATCGACGCACTTGTCTTATGTTCTGAGTCCCCCTTTTTTGATATGGTGTGCTATTGTCCTATACCTATACCCAAGAAGTTCAAACTACCCATACTTGAGAGATATGATGGGACCAAATATCTTGTTGACCACGTCCAACAGTACAATGTGGTAATGAGTTTAAAATGGGTCCTTGATTCCATCAAATGTAGAGACTCTTACACCACATTTAAAGGATCTGCAAGGCAGTGGTACAACATGCTCTTACCTAGGTCTATCACCTCCTTTAAGGAACTCAACACCCTATTTATAGCACATTTCATTGGAAGAAGGAAACATCTAAACCCCCAACTTACATATTAATTGTGAAGCAACAAAAGTGAGAGTCCCTCAAGGACTATGTGAAAAAATTCAATGAAGAATATCTCAAAGTTGATGGTCGCACTGATCAAGTATCCATTACTACCTTCGGAGCCGTAGTTCACTCCACCAGTTGCGTTGTGGCCTTAGCAATGAATCAACTCTTAGGTGAGATAAAAAAGAAAATAAATGAGGAAGATGCACTACTCACAAGGGCCACAACTAAGTCTAATGGATTACATAATAGATCCAACTCCACTCTACAAACCCAGGCTTGAAGAAGAAAAATGAGAAATCTGAACCTCCGGCATTCCATAGGTTTACTCCATCGATAACTCCAGCGACGAAAGTCTTTTCCCAAATGGAGAGAATCAACCTCTTTATAGCTCCATCCAAAATGAGGACCCTAGATGATAAAACAAATGGACAAAAGTATTATAGGTTCCACCAGAACCATGGCCATGAAACTATTAAAAGTATTAAACTTAAGGAGCATATTGAATAACTCATTCAACAAGGGCACCTGAGGCAATTCATACCCAGAAATCCATAGCAAAGGCCTCAAAACCCTGATAGATATAATGTTGGCAATGAAAAAACCCCAAAAGCAAGGTTGTTTGTCATCACTGGAGGATTTTCTGGAGGAGGAGAAAGTATATATACTCGTAAGTCACATCTTAGAAAAATTAGAGGGTCTACAGAGCATTTGGAAGTAAATGCAATAAGAGAAGATAAAGTTCCTCACATAACTCCCACCATAATATCTTTATTCGACGAGGATCCGGGAGATATCTACGATCAACATGATGATCCTATTATTATCATAACGCTTGTATCATCACACCTAGTTCATCATGTGTTAAAAGACATGAGAAATGGATCCGACATATTGTTTAATGATGAATTTTATTTGATGGGTTTGACTAAGAAAATCTTTCAACTAGTGAGATGCCCTTTGGTTCGTTTCTTAGGAGAAAAATTATATCCCTTAGGTTACATTGAACCCAAGATGACCTTAGGCACAAAACCATTACAAACTTCCACAATGACTAAGTTGTTGGTACTAGATATACCACCAAGATACAACATCTTTTTTGGGCACTCCACTCTGAATCGAATTAGGGAAAGCTTGTGTACCCACAGCCTAAGCATACATTTCCTAATCCAAGGTGGTGGGGTTAGGAAAGTGAGAGGAAATAAAAAAGAGGCAAGGGAATGTTACTTTGTGTAAATAAAAGATAAAATGGGAATTGAATCCTTTCAAGTGGATGGTTTGGACCCTAGAAACATCCAACCCAAGGCGTAGGGGATCCTTAATGAGAAATTGGAAGCGGTCCACCTAGATGAAAATATTAAGATTCCTCAAGGAAGAACTTATGAAGTTCCTCAAAATCAATAAGGATATATTTCCTTAGAGTCACACAAACATGACCGAGGTTGATCCAATAATTATGACCCATTATTTTTGTGTAAATCCAACTTACAAGACCGTGGAGAGAAAAAAGGAGATCCTACGTAGCAAAAAGAAATGAAGTAGATAAAAAAGAAGTGGAGAAGACTCTTAAGGTAGGGTTCATTAGGGAAGTGGACTACACTAAATTGATCTAAAATGTGATGTTTGTAAACAAGTCAAACGAAAAGTGGTGGATTTGTGTGGACTTTACATACCAAACAAGGCTTGTCCCAAGGAAAACTACCCATTGCTAAGGTTAAATATGTTAGTGGATGTCACAACAGGTAATGAGTTACTATCCTTCATGTATGCATACCATGGATACAACCAAATCCATATGGTTGAAGAAGATGAGGAGAAAACCTCGCTCATCACTGATCAAGGAATATATTATTACAAAGCTATGCCATACAGTTTAAAAAGTATAGGATCAACCTATTAGAGGTTTGTAGACTAAATTTTTGAAAGTCAAGTAGGGAACACCATAGAAGTTTATGTTGATGACATGCTAGTAAAGAGTCTTATTGCCTCTGATCACATTACGGACCTTAATGAAACATTTTCCATTCTCCGTCAACACAATATGCGTATGAATCTCACAAAGTGCGCATTCGGAGTGTCTAGAAATAAATTCTTAAGGTTTATGGATACAAAGAGCAAAATAGAAGCCAATCCAGAAAAGATTCAAGCCCTCCTTACTATGAACCCCCAAGGACTTTGAAAGAAGTTGAAATCATGACAGGGAAAATGGCTTCACTTAACAAGTTCATTTCATGTGCCACAGACAAGTGTCTCCCATATTTCTAGGTTTTGAGAATGGCTTGCATTTAGAATAAAGAATGTGAACTAGAATTACATGAACTCAAAGAATACTTGGTTATTAATCCATTGAGTTCCATATCATCCCACGAGCTCAAAGAATACTTGAGACGAACCGCCTCGATCCCATGGGCGAACCGAATTGGTCCCAGTTGATATTAACACATGAATTCTACACATTTTTTCCCTTCCCTCTCATCTTTTCACCTTCCCTAGCCTCCAATACATCCCATTTCTTTCCATATACGAAACTTCATCATTTTTAACTCCTTCCAATCCAAAACCATCCATTTTCATTCCCCCCTCTATTTCCCTACCAAACCCTTTAACTTTCCCACCTTTTCCCACCCCCACGCGCTTATAAATACTAGCCCATCCCCACCCTTTCCCCCACATAAAAAAATCACCCTTTTATCTTACCAATTATCTAAGCCTTCCTATTTTTGTACTCCCCTCATGGCCCGTCAAGAATTTGTGTGCCCGTATAACTATAATGCAATTGACGACAATGACGACCGGGTTGATTTTCGCTCGGTACAAGACTGCGATTGGGTCAACAAATATTTTGGCCCCACCCGCATGGTTTTCATTGAGTAGAATGTAATGTGGGAATAACTTCCCACCGAGGTCACTCGGCTATTTCCTTGGTTCGAGTGGTGTAAATGGTGGACCTAAACATGTGAGGTCCATAACAAGATTGTCCGTCTTTTCTATGGGACCTCGTCTGAACATCCCAAGTCCATTATGAAGCCTTAGTCAACGACACAAAAGTACCGCTCACACTGAATATAATGAGGCAAAAAATGCGGGCGAAAGGGGGGAAAATGTATGATGATCCCACCTACCCAAATTTCGGTTCACCTCTCACACGGTTCCAATGCTCAAGTCGTTGGGCTCCCGACACCCCATGTTCCCGAGAAACCTTCCACTCTGGGAAACTCCCTGAATGTGTTTGCTATGAAAATCTTATCTCTTGCGGAACCATTCTCCTAACGAAGAATGACTCTGTAATTCTCCTTCGGCACGGTACATTTCTATACTACTTTTTTGACGAGCAAGCCCAAATAAGCATCCCACAAATTTTCTTCAATGAGATCATTACCATAGCCTTTGACAACAATAGTAAAATATCTCTACCCTATGCTCGTTTCAAATGCTCTCTTTGCTTCGACTATCATGTCGGTGGGTGGGGCCCTATAGCTCGTGATCCCAAGCCCATCAACTCTACATATATTGGGCAGAGAACCACCAAATTAAGGAATGTACAACCTCCTCCCTCACCTATCTTTGAAGACATTGAAATGGAGGAGGAAAGTTCCAAGGAGGAAGAGGTTGAGGGGGAAGTCCAAGGTGACCTAGAAGAGGCTGACCCCTATTACGAGGATAAATTTGAAAAAAATGCATATAATATGGACGTGATAAATAGTCGTGTGGATCACTGGGAGGCCCGCCTTATTGGGTTCATCGCCGAATATAGAGAGGATTGTTGGGAGGATCTATGCGATTATAGACGAGATATGAGTATGATGGTGAGCCTCTAAGAAAATATGTACCACTTGATTATGGGTCTGGATGCACGGATGTTGGATTATTATTATGACCCATATTTCGTGACCCCAATCCCCCTGGACCTTCCCATTAGCCATAATGGATGTGTAACTTTTATTATGTAGTTCTTATCATATATTGCTTTATCATTTAGAACTATGTAATCTTTGTAGCTAATGAAAATATTTGAGTTTTTTAGTGTCTATCTGCATTTTACTATTTGTTTGTTTCATTTTTGCACTTTTCTTTTCTTATTTAGCTTTTACTCCTTTTGATTGAGGACAATGAAAAAGTCTAAGCCAGAGGGTACACGTGCATCTTTTAAACTTCACAAATTTTAAAATGCCCAAAAATAATTGAAAATTTTCAAAAAAAATTGAAAATTTTTGAAAACGTCAAAAATATTTTTCTTCACAGTAAATAAAAATTGGAATTTAAATTGTTCAAAAATATCATTAAATTTTTGTTTGAAGTCTCAATTTGTAAAAATTTAATGCACCAAGCCTAAATTTACCAAAAAAGCAAATTGACGACTTGACGAATAAGCGTGGAGATTTCTTAGCCCGGTGGAATTTTTGAGCCAATCATTTTTTACGAGTACTTAAATCAATCTGAGTTAAAAGTTAACTGGAAAATTCTTATCAGTGTTAAAAAGTCGTTGAGGATCTCTAAATCAATGTTTAATCGGTTATGGAAAACGTGTGAAATACTATTTTGAAAACGCACGAAAAGTAACTCAAAATTAAAATTCACCTCGAGACGCATATAGGTAACTTGATTAGTAATTTGGATATATAAAGTTAGGCCATCGTTTATTTACCCAAAAATATTAGTCACAAAAAATCATTTTGCAAGCCCATTTGAGCCTAAATTTGATATATCTTTTCCTTTGATTAACCTGAAAAACCCAATTAGCCCGAAGTTGTTAAAGTAAAAAAAATCATCAATTAAGTCCAAATGGTAGATAAAAAATGGTAAAAAATAGAATAAAAATGCTCAAACAAAAAGAAAAATAAAATAAAAAATGGGCAAAATATGAAAAATATATGGAAAAATAAGAGAAAATGAGCAAAAGTCCGAATAAATGCCAATGGAAATCGCAAGAAATTTTTCTAACTCCGAAATTTCCCAAACATTCCCATTATTATCCAAAGCAGCTTAAGCCGAAAAAGTCTTAACTGAGCCCGAATTAAGAAATTAATTACCGCGTGAAGAGCTAAAACACAAAAAGATAATAAAACGACAATATGGTGCGAATAAAGAATCGTATTTTTCCATTTTCCAATGGCCATATTATGTTCATGAGATCTTTTTCACCATATATATTTTTGTCTTTCAATTTGTGTGCGTTAACTCGGGTCCAATTAGATTTACTTTTAATATACGTTATATCAAGAGAAAATAACCATAATCCGAGGTATTGGTTTGTGAGAGAATTTCATGAGAAATTGAATCAAACTGAATTTTTCAAAAGGAACGTAATGACCAATCATGGAAGTTAACAGTTTAATTTTGGGCTTTGCACACATACACTATGAATTGAGATTATCGAATAAAAAATTAATGTGATTATTTTTTGGGACTTTAAATTTTACGATTTAAATTATTTTGATATTTTCATTGAGTCGTACAAAAAAGAATTTTGGGGGTAAATTCACTGCAAACCCTATCGAGACACCACTCGTCATACTACGGTAACCTAGGGGTTTAATGACTTATTGCAAACACTAAATTCAATCGCTTGCCCGCGAAAGAGGTATCCTATCTCATCAGTTGTTTAGATGTCCATTTAGACTCGTGCTCTCATACTTTACCATTGCTCGAGACAAGCAACATTCTAAGTCAGGGGGATTTGATTAGGCATAAATATATCATATTTATGCCCTTAATTTTGGTGTTTTTACGATACCGTATTGTGCATTTAGTCCGAATTTATCTCATATTTATGATACCAACTCTTTCTAGTGAGTATTTCATGTTTGGCTTATTTTTCTCATGTTTTATAGCTAATTTGTGTAAGCGGATGCGAGAGAGAAATTGAAGTGGTGAAAGAATCGAAAGAAAGAGAAGTGGAGGGAAATTTCATAATTTTCTAGCCAAAACTGAGAAGAGGCACCAACTCAAAAGTTGAAGATTTTGAAGTCACGAATAAGCTGGAAGAAATAACACCCAGAACTCACTACGAATAGAAAGTTATGTGCATTCAAAGTTGAGAAGAGAATCAAATGGCAAAAGTTGTAAATAACCTCAAAATAAGAAATAAGGCAAGCTTTGGCAGAGAAAAGGACCGAACCGGTTCAGTGGCCTTAGCAAACTAGTTTGCCTAATAAGTTCGGTTCGCAATGGGTTCACCCAGGGATGGGATTTTTAATGTTTGCCTAACTTTCAGCTACTAGAGTTTTAGTGTTTGAGGACTTCTTAAAACGACTTCGAACCTTTATAAGTACATGTTAAGAGTTATTATTCATCATTATCACTTAATGTAAGGAAAGAAAACATTAGGTACTTCTTGGAGCAAATTTCATGCATTCTTTCACTTCAAATTCAATAGAGGGCTTATTATTATTTGAATTTCTCATGCAAGCTTTATTCTTGTTCATGCCTTACCTTCTCAATCATTGGTAATATAAATTTTATGTATTGTTATCATTATTTATTCATTATGTTTACACGAAAGTCAATAATATTATGCACAGTAACTATGATCACGTTTGACTGGATTTTTAGAGAGTTGGGGAACATGAACCCAACCTAAGAATAAAAGTTCAATATAAAATTGGACGTAATCATATACATAATTATTAACGTTTGATATCTTTGTTGAGACTAATATTGTAAGTCTCATAACTCCATCTGTCGTAGGCAACTAGAGTGTTTGAGGATACGATTTACGTGTCAATAATTTTGTCATTTGCGTTAATTTAACTGTTGACTAAATATCGTGCGGAGTAATATTCTCATATATTTAGTGCTTCAATTTAATTAATTTTTTATTTTAGTTAATTATATAATTATCAAAAATTTTGTATCTAACGAAAATAGCTATGGTTCGAGGGATTGGATCCCGACTCCATTTTTTCCAAATAGTTTTCAAAAATCCAAAATCCAAATTTCAATTTTTGCTTTCTTTCAAATTAAAATTTTATTTGCTAGTTAGTTTTTTGTAAATTAAGTAGAATTTATCCAAAAAATAATAACATTTTCTTTTCTTTTGAGAGTGATCATTAGATTTTAAAAGCCCACCTTGTCATCGTCATTACGTTTATCATCATATTTCCTGAGGATTCGACCACGACTTACCTAGTATTACTTGATAGAGCGGCTTACACTTAAGTTGTAGGTACACACGTAGCACAACATTATGCATCATGTCAGATACTTCACAAACGAGAAACATCTAGGCATTTAATGATTTGGTCTATGGAGTTGGGTCCATTTAACATAGAATGCCAACTAAGGAATTTTCTAAAAGGGCGGGACCTTATGAAAATTGCAGCGGAATTCACATCCATGGGAGAAGCCTTGCTAGAGCAAGCAAAAGAAGAGGAATAATCAATAAAAAGTCTGGATACACAAACCATGGATCCAACGATTCCAGTCTAGATCCTATACGTGGATGGATCCTCTAACCAGTTGGGAATAAGAGCATGGATAATTATTGATGCATTAGATGGCGTAGTATTTGAGTAGGCACTTGGGTGCAACTTTAAAGCCTCTAACAACGAGGCGAAATACAAAGCACTACTAGTAGGGTTCAGATTACCTAAGGAGTTTGGTATGAAATAATTTAAAGTTCCCAATGACTCTCAATTAATAGTGAAGAAAGTCATAGGAGAGTATGAATCTAGGGAGGAACGAATGGATACCTACTTGGGGAAAGTCAATAATCTTATGATAGAGTTAAAAAATTTATAGATCACAAGAATACCGAGGGAACACAATGAGAGAATATCCTCACTTGCAAAGTTGGTCTCCATGGAAGAAAATCCCAATTCCATTTATGTGTAATTCCTGGGCAAAAATCCACTGAGATCCAAGAGGAGCCTCCTCTCATCCTCATGTATAGAATTGCCAATATTGGATGGTCCCCATCTAAGTCTTATAACACCTCATAATATTTAAAAATAGATTCATTGTTCTATATTCAAAAAGTACTACAGTCTAAACAAATGAGTACCATTCTAAGCATGCAAGAAAATAAAATAAACTGAAAAAAGTAAATATATATACATAAAGATATCTCAGTACTCTGATACTTTCCACGTGAGTCAAATCTATATGACAACACAACTTCTATAGTCTATACAAAATATATGAATACGAAAGTATATCTATCCTCACTATAATGAAAAATAAAAGAAAAGATATATCTAAGTCGTAGTCCAGTGACACCTATATCCTAATGTAGATCTATAACACAAGGAGAAATGAAAGAAACACTGTTGTTCAAAGTTGCAGAACGGGCAACTTCGGTCATCAAACCTTAATTCCAAAATGTTAACAACAAGTTTAAAGACAATAAAAGTATGAAAAAAGTTGTAATAATTCGTAACTATGCATATGCCTCTATCTTTTTAACATCTTTTAGAATTATCCCACCCAGCAATCCTAATATCAAGCACATCTAAGATTCCAACTCCCAAGTAACCACATGGTTAAGTTTTACTCTATACATATGAAAATAAAACATTAAAATTCAATATAACATACTCTAATCAAGACAAATTTTATGAAGCAAATAAAATAGTCTTAGAGCATAAGGATCACATAAGTAAATTAAGTAATAAAGGCCTACCTCCAATGCCCTTGGAGATCACGCGCTCATACTAAGTGTACTCTTAGGTCGTCCCGGACCTATAACCTCAATATGGAAAGGAATAAATCACCATAGCTACCCATCAATCATATAAACTATAATACCCAAGGTTATATTAAAAAACTCTCCCCATAATCTCTCTCAGAGATGGGTACCTAGACTTGTGATCCAAGGGTAAAATTAACTTAGACATATCGTCTACTCACTGAAGGACCATAGAAGTTTGAGACATACATGCCCCTTTTAAATATAATTCCCCTTTAGTATGTTTTTCACGAGTAATCACGCATGGTATGCATCACATAAGGAACACACTAATTTATAATCGTTTTAACTATGGAATTTAAGTACCAAGCTACATAATCCACTTTAATTCCAAGTAAAAGATATTTAAGAATTCATCCATTATATTATTTTTAATTCATCCGATTCATATTAATAATAAGATACTATGCATAAATTTAGTTTAAGAGTTATACCGAAATAATAGGCTTATTACCAATTAATCAATAAAAGAAAATAAGAGGAATTGTTAAATATCTGAAAGGACCGGTCAACCGTGGGTGCAGAGTCGGTCGATCGCGTTTTTCAATTTTGAAAGTTTCTCTCTTACGAGATTTATCTTCTCCAACCCAACCAAATTTAATTCAATCATTCACTAAAAATTATAAAACTCCCATTTATGATTTATATAACCCTAATACAATATTTTTTCATCGAAAACATGATTGGAACTCAATTATATCATCAAAATCCTAATCAAAGCTCAAGAACCTAATTAATACCACTTTCTCTCTCAAGAACCCTAATATTTCAATTCTTAACCATTTGGTTTCAATTCTTTACATATTTTACCACAGATCCTAAGATTCTGAATGAATTATCTATACAAATCAAAATCTAATAAAAAACTAATCAAAACACAATAATTATTGTAAAGATTTAATCAAAATGATCTTAAATCAATCCTTATTACTTCCTAACCATGTTAATCATGAAATTACTTGATTTTAATTATCTAAATCATATTTTAATTACTTCTTTGGGGTTTTGATTCAAATGAATAGGCATAGTTTACAACAATTTCAATTATATAATAATTCAAATTAAACTTGCCTATAATTGTGTAAAATTGGGGCTCAAATATCCAAATCTCCTCTTCTCCTTTGAGCTTTTTTCTCTCTAATATCTTAGATCCCTAACTTATGTTTTGTGTTAAATGATCCTCATTATGGTTCAACACTAATTATTAAGAGCCTACTTGGGCTTAGGCATAATTTAGGATCTTAAGTAGTTAATGTAAAAAATGCCTTATTTTAAATAGTCTTAGCCCTCATAATCCATCATCCACATAACCAATAATAATAAAAAAAACATCCTATCAATAGCCCCATTAGTCATATTTTTTCTTAAGTCATAATTTAAAATATTTGTTAATATTTTTACCGGCTCTAAGTCCTAAATTTTATTTATATATGACTTAACAAGTGGTGACATTAAATGTCACTCAAGAACATGTAATATTGAAACGTAATTCTATTTATTATGTAAGGAAAATATGGAATATTACACTACAACCCCTTATTTAAGAAATTTTGTCATCAAAATTTGGAATATACCTGTCTAGAATAGCTCTAGAAACCTCGCTTGTGTGTACTCCTCACATTTCTAAGTGGACTCTTTCTTACTATGATGTCCCCACTGAACTCTCACTAGAGGAATGACCTTCGATCATTGGGTCTGCTCTTTACGTTCAAGGATACACTGGGGCATCTATTTGTAAGTATCATCTTGTTGTAACTCCATCCCATCTAGATCTATGTGCTAATTTTCATCCTCAAGCCTCAAGAATTCCCTCAACATGGATACGTGAAAAATGTTGTGTACTCTTTGAAGGTGATCGGGTAGCTCCAGATGATACACCACTGGGAACACTCTCTTAGTATTCATGAAGGGGCCTATGTATCGGGGAGCTAACTTCCCCTTTATTATAAATTTAACCACTCCTTTAATTAGGGTTACTCTTAATAACACTTGATCTCCCACTAGGAACTCTAAATTACTCCTCCTCTTATTCGCGTAACTTTTCTGATGATCTTAGTCTATCTTCATCATTGCCCAAATAATCTCACCTTCTCCAAAGTATCCTCGATAAGTTTCGGTGCAAACATATGACATTCCTGTGATCCGGCCCAACAACTAGGCGAATAACATGATCATCTGTCTAATGCCTTATACGGTCTCATCCCGATCATCCTCTAATGGATATTATTGTAGGCAAGCTAAAAAAGTGGTGAATTCACATACAAATTACTCTTAAGGTCTAACATGAAAGCCCTGAGCATGTCTTCTAACAATCGATTCACCCTTTCGGTGTGTCCATCTCACTATGGGTGAAAAGCCATACTCAAAATCAGCTGAACTCCCATTGTATACTAGAATGCCGTAAAAAAGGGAGATAAAAATTTTACCCTTATCCGACACAATGTTTAGTGTCACCCTATGTAGTCTCACTATCTCGTCTATAAATAACTTTGTGTACTTCCATGTTGAGTATTCAGTCCCAACGGGTAGGAAATGGGCCACCTTCGTCAATCTATCGATAATAGACTAAATAGAATCATAAATGCACTGTGATCATGGTAACTCGATAATGAAATCCATCGAGATGATTTCCCATTTCCATTGAGGGATCTCTGAAGGTTATAAATCTCCTTCTGATCATTGGCCCTCTAATATCCCTCTTCATCCTGACCCACCT
This sequence comes from Sambucus nigra, assembly GCA_949130495.1. NCBI lineage: Eukaryota > Viridiplantae > Streptophyta > Magnoliopsida > Dipsacales > Adoxaceae > Sambucus > Sambucus nigra. The sequence continues at coordinate 487,904,181 of OX422207.1, read as the reverse complement.
ATATGATAAGTTCATGTTTTGATACATCTTATCTCCTTTAGGGTGCACCGTGTACTGTGATTCATGAGCCCCTATAACCATAAACCCACATCCAATCCAATCGAGATGGAAAGAACTTCACCCATTTGTATCACCTTTACCATTTTTTGATAAAAGGATCCATCAACTGGCCTGAACTACCCGTGTAATAATGGTTCGGGTAACCATCACCTCTACCATAAAAGCATTTGCTAAGTCCATATCTTAGCCCATAAATTTGATAATTACTCTCCATGTTCTGCCCATAAAGAGTCCAATGTAGCCACTGACCTATGACTCAGCACGTCTGCCACCACATTCTCCCTCCCCGATTGGTATTGGATCTAATAGTGATAGTCTTTTATGAATTCAAACCATATCCTCAGCCTCATATTCAAATCCATCTGTGAGATCAAGTACTGGAGACTTTTGTGATCGAAGAATAATGAAAACCATTCTCATAAAAAATAATGCCTCGAGATTCGAAGGTCAAAGACTACTGCTGCTAACTCCAAATCACGCGTTAGGGAACTACTCTCATGTGTTTTCAACCTTGGGGAGGCAAAAACTATAGGCCTCTCATCTTTTATTAAAACTCCGCCCAAACCTTGCAGTGAAGCATTCTTAAATACTATATACGCAATACCTCCCTTGGGAAATGAAAGAATCAGAGCAATGGTGAGACTGTCCGTGAGCTCCTCAAATGCTTGCTGATAATTGGCATCCCAAATAAATGATATCACTTTCCAAGTCAGGTTGGTCACTGGCTCTGCAATTCCCTAAAAGCCCTATATAAATCGACGATAATATACCACCAAAGCCAAAAAGCTCCTAACCTCGATCAGCGTCATTGGATATCCCCACTCCATCACCACGGATACTTTTCTAAGATCATTAAAAATCTTGGCGTCCAACACGATATTCCCTAGGAATTACACTTCCTTGAGACAGAAATTATGTTTGGAGAACTTAACATACAACTTGTTCTCCATTAATCTCTATCGCACCAATCTCAAATGATGAGTATGCTCCTTTTTCAAGAATGATTAAAGAAATATGTCATCAATTAATATAATGATGAAATGATCTAGAGACTCTCTAAATACACAATTCATAATATCCATAAAGATGACATGTGCATTGGTCATTCCGAATGGCATGACTCGAAACTCGTAAGACCGATAAAGAATGAGAAAAGTTAACTTTGGCACATCCTCCTCCTTAATCCTCAATTGGTGATAACCCATGCATAAATATATCTTTGAGAAGAACGATGCATCCCTTAATTGGTCAAGTAATTTACCGATTTGGGGCAATGAATACTGATACCATATCATGACTTTATTTAACTCCCTATAATTAACACAAAATCGAAGCGCCCCATCCTTTTTCTTCACGAATAATACCATAGCTCCACATGAATATGTACTCCTCCTAATGAATCCCTGACTCAGAAGTTATTGTATCTACTCTTTTAACTCTTATATTTCCATTGGATGATCTCACAATGGATCTGGTTCCCAAGTCTAGTCTGATGCATAAATATATCTCTATCATCGATGGTAACCTCGGTACCTCCTTAAATACGTCCGAAAACTCCTTGACAAGTGGGATAGACTCTAGAGAAGTCATAACCTCATCAAACGTTATCGCATCAATGTAACATAAATGGCTGCTAGACTCCCCCTCAAGTCTAGGCATGGTAATAAGAAACATCTCATGTCCTGGAATGGTGAATGTAATCACCATCTCTCTACAATCAATTTAGTTATGGTAAGTTGCCAACCAATACATCCCCAAAAAAACATTGTAAGTACCCATATCAAATGATAAAAAGGCGGCAAAGAAACAAATCCTGTTGGTCTTTATAGCAATACCTCTATAAATATGGAAAAAATAAACTCCCCTACCTACTAGAATGTCTACATGCATAACATCCTCGAAAACTGCAACTATCATGCACGGTGTAATAAAAAATCTAGAATAAGAAAAGGAGTGCGAATCTCCAGTATGAAAAAGCACTCATGCATAACTTCCATAAACATAAAACATACCGTATAATGCGCAATTGTATTGGCAAGTCCTACTGGTAAATGTTGAACACACGTTCCTGATGCAGTTGAGGGTGTCCTTGTGCATGATCTCTAGGAAGAGGCAATGATGAGTACTGAAGTATGGGTAGGAGGGCCTGAATTAAGGTGGTGCAAGAAGTTTTGGTTGTCGTCCCTTTTAATTCGGTGTTGGGATTTCCTAAATCCCTTTAAGGATCCTAAATGAGTGTCCCAACTCCCCACATGCATAACATGCCCCACTAAAAGGGTTACCCTGTTGGCAATCCTGCTACGTGTGTGATGCGGTCAACAGCAGACGTTGTGCTGTGGTTGGGGAACCCTCAATCCACCCCTTGGAGGTGGCTGGTGACAACCTCAGCCAGGTCAACATTGCAAGACCATGGAACGACTCTATTCAACGTCTTGAGAACAAGATAGGAGACCTCATCAAAAGTAAGGACCCACTGCAAAGAGGTTTCTCAGAAGGCTCTCCGTTCGTGGCTAAGATAGTGAGCTTCCCTACCCCAGCTAAGTTCAATCCACCTACAGTGACTCCCAAGTATGATGGTAGCACCAACCCGGTACATCACATTGAGATGTACCAGTCAGCAGCGGACATCTACTCAATATCGGATGAAATGAAGTGTAGAGCCTTCTCCGGGACCTTAATGGGAGCTGCGCACATATAGTTTACATCCCTTCCGAAGAATTCAATTGAGAACTTTAAGGGCTTAGCTGAACGGTTCATTCACAACTTCTGCTTTGGGGTAAGACCTCAAAAGAAGACCACCCATCTGTTTTACGTCAAGCAGGGAAAGTACGAGAGCCTAAGAGACTACATCGCCAGGTTCAACAAATAAAAACTTGAGGTGGAAGATTACGAAGAGAATATCGCAATGACGGCCCTCACATGAGGTCTTCAGAAGGGGAAGTTATTGTGAAAACTTGGGGAAGACCCTCCAAAGTCCATGGCGGAGCTACTGGAAACTGTGGGGAAGGTCATGAACGCTGAAGAGGCGATGGACGCTAAGTATGAAGATGAGAATGGCAGTAGTAGTGGTAAATTCCAAAGAAAGAAGGATGGGAAGAAGAGGGTAGCTGATGACAAGTTTGCGCGTTACACCCCTCTTACGGTAAGCTGCGAACACATCCTCAATGATATAAAAAATGATCGATCCCTAAGATGGCCAGAGAAACTGAAGGTTCCTCCACATAAGAGGAACCAAAACTTATGATGTGAGTTCCACCAAGACAATGGCCATATAACAGACAAGTGCTTCGCCTTGAAGGATGAGATCGAGAAGATGTTGAAGTCAGGAGAATTGAGGAAATATGTGGATGGAAAAGCCCCCCAAAAGGGGAGAGATGACCCCAAAAAGAAGAGGAACGATAGATGTCGTGATAATAACCCGACAAGAAGAGATGGTGACTCGAACGGAGATGACGAAGACGATCCAGACCTCTCGCCAAAAGATGACAACACCCCAGTAAAAGGGGTTGGTATGATCTCCTTTGGCAATTAGCACAATATGCGGAGGACTTGCGGGGGGTGGTTCTGAGGTTGCTGACAGAAAAGCCCATGTGGTAGAGGCCAGATCAGTGACCAAATTTGAGGTGGTAAACCTAACATCTTCCGAGACTGCGCAGAAGAGAAAGAAGGTAGACATGGTCACTCTCGTAGTTGGTTTCTCCCGACTAGACTTCAAAGGCATCCTAGGTCCACATGATGACCCTTTAGTGATCACGACAAGAGTTCATAGATGTGAGATGCAGATAATCCTTGTAGACGGAGGAAGTTCAGCATATGTGATGTTCTGGCCCTGCTTCAAAAGCTTGGGCCTTAGTAGAGCTAGGTTGGTACCCTATCACCATCCATTAATGGGGTTCAGTGGTGTAAAGGTCAACCCACTGGGCATGTATGAGATGGATGTACGAATGGGTGAGAGTGGCCTAAGAGGTTAACCCAAAAGATCAATTTTTTTGTTATGGACGAAAATATCTTCTCGGCCTATAACCTCATCATAGGAAGAGTAGACCTTAAGGAGTTTGAAGCCGTGTCGTCGACGGTCCACCAGGTGATAAAATTTCCTACCCCCTATGGGGTAGGGGAAGTACAGGGTGACCAGACCATAGCACGAGAATGTTACTTCAACTCGGCTGAAGAGAGAGAGGCCCAAAAGAGAGCTACTACCACTTATAACATCGATACACTTGACCCTAGAGATGAAACAAAGTTGAAGAAAGGAGAGGCCACAGAAGAGGTAGAATCCATCGTCCTCGATGAGGACGAATCGGAAAAACCATCCAGGTCGGAAAGCCTTAAAAAAGTAGGTCAAAGAGGAGCTGATAAACTTCCTGAGGAAGAGGCAGAGTGTCTTCGCTTGGAGTCATGCAGACATGCCTGGAATCAGCCTCGAGATCATGTTCCATAAACTCAACGTATCTAAGGATGCAAGGTCAATCAAGAAGAGACGAAAGGTCTATTCTAGAGACAAGTACGACATCATCCGAGAAGAGATCAAAAAGTTGGAAGATGATGAATTCATCAGGGAAGTGATATATTCGAAATGGCTATCAAACGCAATCATTGTGCCCAAAGCCAACGAAAAGTGGAGAATGTGTGTGGATTTTACTGACCTGAACAAGTCTTGCCCGAAAGACAGTTACCCCTTACCCCGGATCAATCAGATGGTAGATGCAACTGCAGGACATGAGCTCATGAGATTCATGGATGCGTATTCAGGCTACAACTAAATCTTCATGAATGCCGAAGACTTAGATAAGACAACCTTCATTACTGACAAAGGGACGTATTGTTACAAGGTGATGCCCTTCGGATTGAAAAATGCAGGGGAAATATACCAACGTCTTGTGAATAAAGATGTTCGAAGACCAAATAGGCAAGACTATGGAGGTGTATGTCGACGATATGTTGACGAAGAGCTTAAAGGCCTGCACTCATGTGGAAGACCTGGAAAAGACCTTCAATACCATGGACCTATACAAGATGAAACTCAACCCAACAAAGTGTGTCTTTGGGGTAGGAGCTAGGTAGTTTCTTATATTCATCGTCAATTAAAGAGGAGTAGAGGCGAACCCGAAGAAAATCAAGGCTTCGCTTGACATGAAGACACCTCGGAGTATCAAAGATGTTTAAAGGCTCACTGGAAGAGTGGCTGTGCTCAACAGATTCGTTTCTAGGGCAACCGATAAGTGTCTCCCATTCTTCAAGGTGCTCAGAAAGGCCTTCGAGTAGGACAAAGAGTGCGATGAGGCTTTTGATCAACTCAAGTCATACCTTGGATCTCCCTTGCTCTTATCTCGACCCGTAGTAGGAGAAAAGGTATACGTATATCTAGCAGTCTCTGAATCCTCTATAAGTGCGGACATTATTCGGGAAGAGGTTGGGATTCAGAGGCCTGTATACTTTAACAGTAAGGCCCTTCAGGGATCTGAGCAGAACTACCCTCGCATGGAAAAGTTAGCCCACGCCCTGATACATCCTTCTAGGAAGATGAAGCCCTACTTTTAGGCCCATTCCATGGTCATTCTCACCGACTCCCCGTTAAGATAGGTCCTCCATAAACCTAAGAAGTCGGGTATACTGATGGCCTGGGCTATTGAATTGGGGGAATATAACCTTACCTATTATCCTAGGACGACCATCAAAGGACAGGCACTGGAAGATTTTGTCGTAGAGTTTACATGGGAAGAGGTCGAGGGTGAGAATAGTACAGAGGCCACAAAAGTGTCAAACAACAATCTCTTCCGACACCCGAAAGAGGTTATGCCCAAGAGAGTCAAAAATGGGATAGCCGAGAATGAGGAAGACCAGCACCTCTTTAGGCATGGAATTGTGTTAAAAAAGGGTTTCTCATCAGATAAAGACATATGGAACCTCTTCGTCGATGGGTCCTCTTGCGAAAGCGGGAGCGGTGAGAGCCTAATACTTTCAAGCTCGGATGATACCAACATCGAATAGGCCCTAAGGTTCAACTTCAAGGCGTCGAACAATGAGTCAGAATATGAGGCCATGATAGCAGGCTTCTCCTTGGTAAGGACCGTAGGTATAAGATGACTCCTCCTTCACGGGGACTCAAGGTTGGTTATTAATAATGTATTAGGAGTCTATGAAGCCAAGGACGAAAGGATGGCCAAATACCTGAAGAGGGTGAGGATGATACTCGAAGTCTTCGAAGAGGTAAAGATGAAGAGAATACCTCGGCAAAACAACAGTCATGCAGATGCCTTAGCAAGGTTGGCTTCGGCAATAAAGACAAATATCCGTAGAACAGTCCCTGTCGAGATCTTGCCCAGAGAAACCATTGAAGAAGAAGAGGTTAGTACCCCCTGCCTCAATCTGAATCTAAGGGATTCTTGGATGGAGCCCCTGATTAGGTATATCAGAGAGAGAGAACTGTCGAAATCAATGCTGGAAAGGAGGAAATTGAGGTACAGGGCAGCAAAGTTCTCAATAATAGGAGATGTCCTATATAGGAAGGGATTCTTATTACCTCTGCTCAGATGCATCCATCTAATCGAAGTTCCCCATATCCTACAGGAGATACATGAGGGTTCTAGCTCCAGTCACATAGGAGGAAGACCTTTGGCGAAGAGGATTGTCACGCAAGGATACTGATGGCTGACCCTAAAAAAAAAGATGCGGTAGCTTATGTATAGAGGTGCGACAAATGTCAGAGATTCTCCACAATCTCCCATCAACCTCATCAGTTTATGACGTCTATCAATTCCCCTTGGCCATTCGTAGTATGGGGGATCGACTTAGTAGGACCTCTACCAAGGGCCACAAATAATTACAGATTTCTGATATTTGCCATTGATTACTTCTCCAAGTGGGCAGAGGCAGAGCCGATGATCACGATTACAGAGAAGAAGACCTTCCAATTTATTTGGAAAAACATCATATGAAGATATGGCCTCCCAAATACCCTCATTTCAGACAATGGAACACTGTTCAAGAATTCTTCCTTGAAAAAATATTACGAAAGAGTTGGGATAAAGAAATTTTTATCTTCTCCTGGCCGACCTCAGGCAAACGGTCAGACCGAAGTCACCAACAAAATAATCCTCGATGTGATCAAGAAGAGGTTAGAAGAAGCTAATGGAAGATGGAGTGAAGAGGTTTATGCTGTTCTGTGGGCCTATAGAACGACGGCTAGGACACCTACGGAGGAGACCCCATTTACGATGTCACGTGGCTCAGAGGCCGCCATACCCACAGAGGTGGGACTCCCTACTCATAGGATTCAGGCCTGCGACCCCGAGAAGAATGGGGAGGAGAAAAGACTCGACCTAAAGTTGATCGAGGAGAGAAGGGAAGACGCAGAAGTCAGGAAACCAGCCTAGCAGCACATAACAACGTAGTTCTACAATCAGAGGGTAAAATTAAGGCCCATACCTGTAGGAGACCTGGTGCTGAAGAAGACGTTACATAAGGCGAACAAGCTTCACCCAAATTGGCATAGCCCTTACAAAGTAATTGAGGAGGTTGTTCCAGGAACCTACAGAGTAGAGAACCTCGAAGCGAAACCATTCTCCAATCCTTGGAATGCTAATCATCTAAAAAAGTATTACACATGATGTTGCAAGAGAGTGTGTAAATGTATCATCTTAGGAAGTGATTATTAATGAGAAGAACAATTTCCATGTCAATTCTTGCTTCATTATGATCTAGTCATAGAAATAAAGGGGATAACATCTGAGTTGATGACCTCAGACCTTATAACATCATGATTTGGTGACAAGTTCTGAGGTCAGACATCATACTCGGATGACCTCAGACCCTTAGCATCATTAATTTGGTAAAATTGTTAATGGGGATAACATCTTAGTTGATGACCTCAAACCTTATAACCATGATTTGGTGACAAGGTCTGAGGTCAAACATCATACTTGAATGACCTCAGACCCTTATCATCATTAGTTTGGTGAAAATTAATGCATGGCAAAGAAAATCATCCAACAAACAAGTCAGCAGGAGAAGAAATAAGAGCCCTCCTCAGAGGTTGACAGATTAAGTTACAAATGGCAAAAATATACAGTAACATTATTCATCAGAGGTTACAGGGATAGTGAAAAAGTACAAAATCTTCACAACTAAGATATCCTAAGGGTTTGCAGGGATAGTGCTAGCATCCTCAGCCTAATTCCCTTAGCCGACGTTGGTCACCTCAGCCCCATCATCTCGGAGGTTGGCTCCCTTAGTCTCTGTAATATCCAGTGGTGCCGTCTCTCCAGGGGAATCGTCTTCCTCTTCAACCTCTTGAAGGGATTGAGAAAATTGAGGGTTAGCAAAACCCAGACCTATGAAGTCAGAGGCTTTCAAGCTCCTTATCTCCTTCTCCTTAGCAGCCGCCCATTTGCCAGTAGCCTTAATACCTCTTTCGAGGTACTTAAAGCCGAAGATGATAAATTCATCGGAGACTTTGTAATCGGCCAGAATCCCCTCAGAAGCATCCTCAAGGGATGCCTTCACTACAGCATCAACCTTCTGCTAGAGAACGTCGTCCTTGGCCTTCAGGGTAATGGTGTGGTCCTTTTTAATCTTTGAGATCTCTTTCTCCAACTCCTTAACCTTTTTATCAGCCCCTTCAAAGGCAGACTTTAGACGGTCTACCTCTGCATTCAGAGAGCTTTGCACCTTCTCGACCTCTTGGCATTTCTGGATGAGGGGAAACTTCTTTAGAGTCCAGTTGTCAAGATGATGCATAGAAACGAGGCCCTGCAAATCATGTGGACGTATATATAAGTTGAAATTCAAAGCAGAGGTTACAGTACGAAGCTAAACTGAAATCCGAAGTCATACCTAAATAGACCTGTGAAGACCAAACTCAACCAGCAAAGGGGTGTCCATGGATCGACAAAAGCGTTTGTCAGCATCGATCATAGCAGAGCCGATGGCATCCAATGCTTGAAAACTGTGGCCTATGATGCTATTGTTAATTTTCAGTTGCTCTATATGAGCAGACAATGCATCCTCGAAAGAAATAGGGATGGCACGATCCTCACCTTTCTTCTTCTGCATTTGATCCTCTGGGGCGGGATCGACAACCTTTCTCTTCTTGGTGGCCTCAGTCCTCGAGGTTGAGGGAGGGGGAGGAGGAGCATTTAGACCTGCTTTTTTACGATCTTCATTAAACTTGGTGCTGCCATCTCCCACAACTCGTCAGATATTCCCTTCGGACGCTCTGCAAGATAAAAAGGTCTGAGTTAGAGAATCAGATATATGTCAATACAGAGGTATGACATGTTGAAATTAAAAGCACTTACCAAGCTCTGACAAAGGACTTCCTCCTAGACCAGTCTTAGAGAGGTAATCGGGGGTCATCATATATTCGAACTTTACAATTAGACCATGCTCCCCCTCATCCTGAAGGTCTTTGACCTTCTGAAGATTTTATTGGCTAAGCCCAGGGTTGGCCCTAGCACACATTGTAACCTTTCCCCATCTTATACGTATCCTCGGCTCTAATGAGGAAGAGGGGTCGCATGGACCAAATTCCTATGGCCCTGATGTAAAGAAGTACAGTGGCTTCTAGTTATGGTTTGAGGTTTGGGTAATTTGAAACATCTTTTTATTTGACTTCCAAGCTAAGAAATTATAATAGCTTTGATGGTTCCTGGAAGAAGAAGGGATATAGCACTCTGTAAAGACTTGGACAGGAAGGTATGAGTGATGGACATCCCTCCATAGGATGATGGATCCAATTATTACCCTCCAAGCATTGGGTGACAATTGGGAAGGGGCCAAGTTGATATAGGACAATATAGACCTGATGATGGGATGGATGGGTAGACGAAATCCCAACTTGAACATCTGCTCGTATAGGCAGATTTCACCATCTCGACTGTCATAAGCCCTCTCTTCCCTTAGAGGTCTCCTGAGTTTTATAGAGAGGCTTATGTAATATAGGTATCTGAAGGACAAGAGGTCTACCTCGCTGATTGTACTCTCAATCTCGGCCGCCTCAGAGGTATCGACATCACTCTCCACAACATCATCATCATCTAACTCAATGTTGGACCGAGCAGACAATGGGGTACCACTTGGAAACCTCTGAGCAAACTTAACCCCTGTGACGGCCGATAGAGGAATGGCTTCAAGAATCGGTGGGACAGCCACACTTGGTCCAATAATCTCAACCTATGAGGAAGAGGTTGATGTGCTTGAACTTTTGTGAGACGAGGCCCGACTGGAAACCTCTGCCTGGTCAGGGGCTTGATCTTGTTGATTTGTGAAGTCCATGGCCTCTTCGAAGGAGTCCACAGACATAGGGTCTGATGTGGATGACTCAGACTCCGACATTGGAGAGGGTTCAGTAGGAACATCTACTTCGTTAGCTGGTTCAGTTGGTTCATGGTATATGACCTTCAGAGGTGGGGGAAAGATAGGTGTGAGGGGGATTTCCTCTGACCTACGAGCTTCCTCCTACGCTCTTTCTATTTGCCTAATTTTCTCTAAAGTCTTCTCTCTAAGAGAGGGGAATTCCTCTAAGAGTTGATAAAGGGGTTTGAGCATATGTGGCAGACTCTACACTTACAACTCTCCTAAATAACAAACAGGATTGGTAAAAGGGATTAAAGATCAAACTATCAGGCTTTGAGTATAAACTACCAAGAACAATAAGAACAGTGTTGCCGAAAAACTGGTACTCTCACCAGAAAACTCCTGAAGCTCACCGGAAAATGCTAGAGAAAGAATAAAGGCATGAAAATGAAGAAGAAGGGATGATGAGGGGTACCTGAAGAAAGGTGAGGAGAAGCAAGAAAGGAATCCCAGTAAATGAACGCCCAAACGCACTTCAAATCAGATTTCTTCTAGAGAGAGAGAGTTGCAGAAATGATCGAGTTTTGAGAAGGAGAGAAATGAAGAATAAAGAGAAGAAAATAGGGTTTAAACCCTTAAGTATGAGTGCATGCTTCCTAAGGCCCGTCATTGCCTTAGGAGCCCAAAAGACTATAATGATTACAGTTGTCAGACACACAAGCCACTTCAGCAATTGACAAGTGTCAAGTAAGGGACATGGGTACAATACAAAGGGAACTCGGAGTTGTATACCCCTTAGTCACCTGCTCCTACATATGACTAAGGGCTAGGGGGTGATTGATATGCCCTGAATGTACCCCCTCGGCTCAGAGACATCTACCTCGGCCATAAAGGTGGACGATGCTTGAGGGACCTTAAATTCATCATTAACAGACCCGTCCCAGGCAAGGTCAGCCACGGCCGACGTTGCTAGGTACCTCGGCAGGTGAGGTTGCCATGATCCAGGGGCGGTTATCCACCCGATATTCCAAGAATTTCAACCTCGGATCGAAAGATGAAGAGGTTGTCATCCCATCATCAACGTCGATCTCGGCTAGGGGTCGGCTAACGTTACTGTTTCGCCACCACTACCTCGGCCCAGGCCGACATTATAGCACAGCAAGCCTTACCTCGGCCCTCCTTTTGAGTCAATGTCACCACCTAGTCCTATCCCAGGCCAAGGTTGAGACCAATCGCAGTTGGCCGAGCTATTATGTGCACATGTGGGGCTGGGAACACGTGTATGCAATCAGTTATAACCGAATCATTCCCCTCACGTGAGGGAATATTGAGGTCATCATTATCTACATGAGATCAACCAGGTGTCATTCTCATATTGGTTCAAGCCTCATGGACATACTCATTGCATGCTTGGGGGATAGACTACACCCCCCAGGCACTATATACAGAGGTCATCCTATACCTTAAAAAGGATCGAAATTAGCAACCAAAGCTAAAACTTTGTCTAAATACACAGTAGAGAGAGAAAGCTTGAGAGATTGTATCTATGGCCATTGGAGCCCTCATACAGTGATACTTATCATACACTTGCATAGTGGATGTAGGCCTAACTGGCTGAACAACTTATATTCTGGTGTGAATCCTCTTCTCCTCACCTCCTTCTAATATATGTGCATATACCCTTGTGCTGCCATTGTTAGCATTGAATTGAGCTCATAAACACCTTGACTGGTTATTCTATTTCCAGCATCATCAGTGTGCTCCTGACCTTGAGGCCTGCCAAACTGACGTTGTACCTGGCCCGATCCTTTCTAGCTCAGTTGGCCCCAATGCTACTGAATCAAATACCTAAACTAACTTTGACATGGTGGCCCTGACCCTGTATTCCCTGTAAGAGATGGTATTCACCTATGAATATCTTCAGGATATGCTCCCCCTGTGTTGTATCTTTAAGTAGTTGGATAGATCCTATCGGTTATCGTTTAAAATCCCCACCCTCTGGAATATTTGGACCCTTGCCAGCTCCTGATCTCTCCCTCTTGGACTCCTTCTCTCTCTCTCAGTAACTCGTAGTGATCATATCAATGTAGTAAAGTAGCATTTACCATCTAAAGATATATGGTAAATGTCGGATTCCCCAGAAACACTTACTTAATCTTTCAATTCATACCCCTCATAAACCGGTCCATCTTCGAATCCTCAAATCTCTCCACCTATAGGCTAAAGTGTATATGACGAGTGAACTCTCTCTCATACTCAGCAACAGAACTACTCTCCTACTTGAGCCTATGAAATCATGCTCTCAGTTTCCTTAGCTGCGAAGATGAGAACTACTTTCCCTCAAACTTAACCCAAAACCGCGATAAAGTCATTTGATACCTCTCCTTTGGGGTGGTAATAGTCTCCCGCCAATCTAAGACATCCCTCATCAACCTAAAGCTTGCCAATATCTTTCATTGGACATCGCTAAACTCAACCAACCTCAAATGTCACTTAATGTCGCACTTCCACTGAAGTGACATTATGGGATCAGAAGACCCCAAAAGCTTTGAAGGGTGTCCTTTTCCAAAGGCAGTCCAAGCATGATCTGAGGACGAGGTGTCCTTTCGAGGAGCATGTATAGGTAAGACCATGGGCGATTGTGGCTGCTAATGGAGGGTTATCATCGTTTTTGAAATGTTATGTTATACAATAGCGGCTAAATAAATTGGTACCATAATTATTGCCTCTCCATTGTGCGACAGGTGGTGGCAACCATGCTAGCCGAGGTGCATCGACCTCAGACTCAACACTCCCTATAGATCTCTATTGGCCTTAACATCTCCTAGTTTTCACCATCTGAAATATAGTAATCCAAGAAACGTTAAAAAATGTATACATGACTTAGAGTTCAATTTCTAAATGTAGGGATCTAAAGTATTAAAGAACACAAATGTGGAAGTAGTGATGAACTCACTCATAACCCCTAGGACACTAGAATTGGGAATGCTTTGATACCAAAGGTGACACCCCGTAATATTTAAAAATAGATTGATCAGTTCTATATTTAAAAAGTATCAAAGCCTACACAAATGAGTACCATTCTAAAAGCATGTAAGAAAATAAAATAAACTAAAAACAAAACTAATATCCATCCAAAAATATATTCTAGTACTCTAATAACATCCACATGAGCAAAAATCTTCATGCCAACACAATTACTATAGTCTATACAAAATATACGAATAGGAATGTATATTTTTTCCCACTATAACCAAAAATAAAAGAAATGATAGATATGGCACCTAGGCCAGTGACACCTACATCCTAATGTAGATCTTCATTAGAAGGATGAATGATAGCAACATTATCTATCAAGGCTGAAGGATGGGCAACCTCGGCCCTGAAACATTAAATCCACAACGTTAATAGCAAGTTTAAAGTGAACATAAAAGTATAACAGAAGTTGTAATAAGTCACAACTACGCATCTTTCTCTATATTTTTAACATCTTTTAGAACTATCACAGCCTTAAATCCTAATATCATGCTCATCAGAGATTTAGACTCCCAAGAAACTGCATGGTTAAGTTTTATTCTATACATATGAAAATAAAACATCGAAATTAAATATAACATTAATCTAATCAAGACAATTGTTATGAACCAATTAAGGTAGTATTATAGTATAAGGTTCACCTAAGTAAATCAAGTAACAAAGGCCTAGCTTTAATGCCCTTGGGGATCACTCGCGTGCACTATGTATAGTCCTAGGTCATCCCGAACCTAAGACCTCATCAAGGAAAGGAATAAGTCATCACGTTTACCCATCAATCATATAACCTGTGTGTGAAAACCCTTATGGCCCAATTCCAACGGTCAAAGTAGGCCAAACCCAAAAATATAAAGCGTATTATTCAAATCAAGATTAATATTGCATGGAATAAACATGGAGAACTCAATCTTATTATCTATGATCTTGGAGGACATTAACAAAGATCAACAAATAAGCCAATCAATCACTAGGAGAATTTGAACATAACTCTACCAGTTCCATCACTATAAATAGAACCCTTAGCCCAGGACATTGGGGCATGTAATTCTTTGTTCTCAAATTATAAATAATTAATATACAATGAAGAAATACCCTGTAGATGTAGGAAGTTTCTAAACCACATAAATCCTTATGTCATGATACTGCTTCCTTGTTTGGTTCCAAATTGTTTAGATTCATTCATTGTGATTATTTGCACTCACAATTAACGTAATTTGGGGGAAACGGTTCTTTTTCCTAAGAAAATAAAAACTAGTAAGTTAAGAGATGTCTCCCTCTCACAGTGCACCTGTTGCGGAAGATCAGCAAGGCAAACTCTTAGTACACAGAGTTAGGTCTGAGTTCCATCTAGACAGAAATCAGGCCGTTGGCCACCCATAATTATGCCTACAAGATCATCCTTCTTAATAAATCAATGTGAATTTGAGATCAAATTAGATTTCACAGTTGGTCGATGCCTGTGATGAACGAATCCGTCAACAAGAGGAGGAAACACAACTCTAGATGGAGGTAAACGTTCGTCTATGATGATTCCAGAAAAAATGGGCCGAGAAAGCTGTCCGACAAGGCAAAACTAAGATGAAGGACATGCTAGACACGATATCCGAAGTCTTGTTTGAAGGGAGATGTATCAACACCCAACTAATCATGGGGCCAGATCCATCAAGGAACGAAAAAAGAGGGCACTCATTTCCCAAATGCATTCCCCCTTCTAGATGACAAATGAGGAGGAAGATTCCTCAAAGAAATTCACAACCCCAAGGTTCAAGATATACGATGGGGGGATCATTCCTATAGACCACATGCATTAATATAGGCAAGCGATGACACTTTTGAATCGTAATGAGGATATCATGTGCCATATATTCCCATCTACCCTAGGAGATATTGCACAAAATTGGTTTGAGATTCTTCCTCATAGGTTAATAAAGAACTTCAATTCACTCGCAGAGGCCTTCATAACTCACTTTATTTCAAGCAGTTCTCACTCAAAGAAAATGGATTATGTCCTCACCATGAGAAATAAACCCCATGAGACTTTGAGGTATTATGCAAGGAACTACTGAAAAGCCTTCAATGAAGTAAAAGAGTACTCAGAGTAAGTTGGTGTAGCATCATTCGATATAGTTCTTCCCTATAATTTTATATTGCACTAGTTGCTCACCAAGGAGGCAGATACTATGGACTATCTTATATCATGCATAGATAAGTATGCCAAGGTGGAAGATGTGGTCGCCCTCAACCAAGGAGATAATGATTGCGGGAAGGTGACCACAGGAAATAATGAAGAGATTACCCCCAAAAAGGGGGGAAAAGAAAAATAAAAGACCTAAAAACAGGAACAAGGCAGACCCATTCAAAGCTTTCCAAGCAATCAACACTATTTTCAAAGAACCAATATATAAGATCTTGGGTAATATCAAAGACCAATAGTTCCATAAGTGGTTGAAAAAGATGGTTAAAAATCTAAGTAACAAAAATAGCCCACTCAGATGTGCATATCATAAGGAGAACGATCATAAAATAAAGAATTGCAACGCGCTCAAGTCCCCTCTAGAGAAGTTTTCCTAGGCGGGGCATTTAAGTGAGTACACGAAAAAGAAAGGTGACAAGTTCTCCCTACTACCTACCAAAAACCAAATAATATTTTGGAGGATGAGTTGGGGAATGAGTTCATTATTATCCATGGTTTTTCGAATCCTAAGAAAAACCAATGCAACGTTGTTCAAATGGAACTCAAGAAGGTCCATGCAGTTGTTGAGGCCTTTCAAATTGACCCAATAAAAATCCCAACTGGTAAGCGGAGGCAACCAGAAGAAGTGGGCTACAACAAGCGTATAGTCTTCATGGAAGACGGTCTAATCGGAGTGAGGACTCCACACCATAATGTGCTAGTAATCGCCCTCAGGATTATAAACTGGGACATGGTAAGCTATTATTCGATCAAAGGAGTTCCTCTTGAGTCATGTACATGGATTTTTTTCATAACCTTAAACTAAAGTCGGAAGACTTGAAAGAAGCGACCATCCCTTTGGTTGGCTTCGCTGGAAGAATGTTGATGTAATTAAGAAAGGTGATCCTGCGAGTTAGCACCAGAAATATCACTAAGTTGATCGAGTTCTTGGTGGTGAAAATTGACTCGCCTTATCACGCTATTCTTGGGAGAGGGTGGTTGCACTCCATATAGTCTGTGCCCTCCACTTACCACCACAAACTTAAGTGCATCACATAGTAACAAATAATGGAAATCATAGGCAATAAGGGTATTTCTTGGAAGTATTTTATCGCCACCATCAGGCCTCAATAAGAGAAGAAGAAATAAAAGGAGCTTATTCCTAAGACGTCTCAAGATGGAGCTACATCATCCAAATAGCAAAAAAATTATGGACGACCAGGGGTGGAAGAGATGAGGGTTGACCCTACAAATAGGGTCATGGAAAAATTTGAAGAGATAACTTTTGATGATACTCAAATGGAAAGAAAAATCCTAATGAACACCACTTTATCTGAACAAAAGAGGGAGGAGTTGATTTATTTGCTAAAAAACAACCGATATGTATTTTTATGAAAAAATATGATACGCCTGGGATCGAACCTGAAGTCACATGCCACAAACTTCACATCGATCCCACGTATGCTCCTATCACACAAAAGGCTTGTTGAATTATCCCAGAGAAAGAAAAGGCAGTGAAGAAAGAAGTAAGGAAACTTTTGGACACAAGGTCCATCAAAGAATTTTAATTCCTAAAAGGGCCATCAAACCCGATGGTGGTAAAAAAGAGTAACGATGAACGGAGAGTGTGTGTGGATTTAACCGATCTCCATAAGGCTTGCCTCAAAGATAGTTTTTTTCTACCTAAGATTGATTAGCTAGTGTGACACCCCGACTAATTAAATACCGGGTAGCTACTCCTTTATAAAATTAATTCAAAATGCCAAGTTGGCTCAGTTAATAGCATCACTGTCGAAAACATTTTATTATTTCTAACCACTTAGTATTTAAAAAGCAAGTTACCAAATTTTAATTTAAGTCTGATTAACATGCAAGAAATAAAATGAAGAAATAGATAACACCATTCACCATGCTGAAGTAAAATGAATAACCATCACAATAGAGTAAATAAAGTCTGGAGGAAACCCCTCACTACAATCCCATAACTGAAATAAATAAACTGAAACAATACATACTAAAGTCTGAAAACTGAAATGTAAAAGATGCTCTAAGTAGAAATGGGAAACATGCCCTACAACTGATAGAGGGTAACTCTGGAATCCGAAAGATAGAAGCGTCTATATGCAAATCCCTGTATCTTCCACAAGCAGCTACAGCTCGTCACCTAAATGAGTATCCTATGCTTGGTGTCCCTGTGGCTGGGCACCTAAAAATGGTTTTACAAGAAAAATAGATTTGAAAAGCAAACGGGTCAGAGCCCGAATGTGGAGTTATTTTAAAAACCTGCAAGTGCTTTAAAAACATTTAAAACATTAAATGCAAAGTACATGTTAGGACGTACACTCACATAATATCCTCACCTCTCGTCTAACTGTGCACTCCTAACGTAAGTACCCATCTATAACGACCCATACTACTAGCTAACTGACAACATAACTAGCTAGACTGCCAAAGGTTCTATTCATATTACTCGGTTCATTTAATGCTCGTAATTAAATAGAGGTTTAACGTCAACTCAGATACTCAATGTGCAATATTTATAACTGTCAATTAAGTCGTTATATTTCTCGAAACAATACCGTAATATAATTACAACATTAACATGATGATTCTCATTAATTAAATGTATATTATTCACATCATAAATATACGATACACGCACCCCGCAATCTAAGCTATGGTGCACACATACTCTGCTATCCATCCCGGTACATCACGTACATAAGGATCACATATTCCGAATCTCTCAGGAATAGTTCAGACAACACAAATCACAAATACTGGAGGCGAACACAGTCACCATCACATGGGTCACGCACATACCTACGCTCCCATGATCATGCAGACTTATTAATATCACAATAAGTCCTTCTATGACCTATGTTCATCAAGGTACCAGTCTATATCCCCCCCGTAGGCACACAAGGATTAGAGGGTCCTAAGCGAACGTAACCTCCCGTGATAGCAAGTATGGTTGGTATGTCATACACACAAGATTTTATGCTAAGCATTCACACAACTTAGATATCTCAATATTAATAAAGTTATACTCTACATCATTATAACATTATTCCTAATCCATATATTTCAAGTATCCCGATAATATATAATTTAAATGGTCGACACGTCTCACGTCGTAATTCCTTAAACTTAAAACCTATCTCAAATAGACTATTAAGTTTCCCATAATTCTCACATGTGACATCTTTATACCTAAGGTCTTTGCTTCTGCCCCAAACCTTATTTCATCAACTTATTCAAATTTGTACTATTAACCCAAATATTATCTCACATGACAAATTTCATTTATCTAGAATAATTCCTCAAATTACATTCCAAATAAAGTCCCATCTCATAATCATGCCTACTGGTCTTCCTTAAAGTTAAGGGTATTCATAAAGTCTCTAATAATATTATCCAAGGGTTAACACTACTAAAATCAAAGTTAAGGAAAATTTTACTCATTCTGGGAAGGTCGATCGATCGACCTTGACCTTCGATCGATCGATTTTGTCGATCGATCGACTGATGAATGTCGATCGATCGATTACACAGGTATGGTTACGGACTGCTTCGATTTGCAGATTTGAAAACATCCCAAAACTTATTTTTAAAGCATGATTCTCTAATATAACGTTATAGTAATGTCATATAACCATCCTACAATATTTCTAACGTCCATAAACCAATATTTCAACAACTAAAGGCTACATATGGATCAATCTTCATCAAAAACCTAGTTTTTCCAATTTATCTCAAGAACATTCATAAACCTCATCTTAAATCCGTTTTTGGTATCACAAAAGTCAGTAATTCTCTTAATATGATCTTCCAGTAACATTCTACATGCAACCTATATCCCAAAAATTAAACTAATAACTCCAATCTTATGGGTTTTTCATTATCTTCCAAGAACACATAAGTTTTTGAATAATCTAACATGGAAGAAGCATTCTCCGAAATTTAAATGGAATAAATCACTTGCCTTGATTGTCTCTGGATTTGGTGTTGGATTTGTAAGCTTTTTCTGCAGATTTTCTGCAGAATTCCTCCTCTTTCCCTTCCTCTCTAAGCTTTCTTCTTCCAAAGGTGGCTATGGTGGCTAGGGTTTCCTTTGGGAGAGTTGGAAGACTAAATGATAACCTACGTAGCTTTCTAGGTTTATAAGGGTTGGTTATGGGCTTAGTGGGTCTTATCCACATCAGATTTAATTAACCAAATTTTCGTCACTTTTAATTCCTCAAAAAGTGAAATTACCAAAATACCCTTTAAGTTGCCGGTATGGCCTAAAAATACCCCGGGACCCAAACTATACCCCCGGCTAGTGTTTTCTGACTATCTCGACCCTTCCAGACGCGATGGCGCACTCAAAACGACCATACGGATTATAGATTTTAAATTCACTTTTATTATCAAAATATTATACCGTGACGCGGCGGTCCCACGCGTCTCAACAAAATTTCTAAAATGTCGTATATAAATCCCACCCTTAGACCCATCACAACAATTCCCCCCACCCTTTCTCTCTCACTCACTCACTCTCTCACTCACTCTCTCTCTCTCTCTCTCTCTCTCTCACACACACACACACACACACACACACACACACACACACATAAATATGTTTAAATATGAGTGGATGCCTTTATTCCATCATCCATTATTTTCATTGTGACTCAGTTATTAATCGAAACATAACCTTCAAGTTATATACATTTGTTTTGTTCATGTTCTTTAAAAATTCCTCTTCACCGATTCGTCGGTTGTACCATACATGTAATTTGAGGTTTATTTAATAATTTGGTCTCTTTCCTCTATTTCTCTCTCCGCCTCTCCCTTACCTCTTCTACGCTCTCAATTATCTTTCTCAATATTGCATCCGTCGCTTCCATCAATGCACCAAGTCTTTACTGTAAAATTGATAAGAATTATTTATAACATGAAATTAATTCTTATAAGATCTTAATATAATAATGCAATCACAAATTCGTTTTTAACTACAAATTATATGAAAAAAATACCTTTTTCCCTGAAGGTTTGATTTCTTTTTAGTCCTTGATGTGTCTTGAGAAAAACTCCTAGATTCCTTTCTTCAAGCTCTTATCTCCTCCTCCAAATGGTCTAGAATCTCTTTAGAGAACAACCAGAATTCCAAAATATATAAAATCAGGATTAACAGGTATAGAAGTAATTCGCGTAACCGGAGATACTAACAGGTATAAGGATCGTACACTCAAACCGGGAGCCCCGTGACCGCGCGGTCGGTTCCTACGGGTCACATTGGTCCCGTGCAAGGTGTTCGTGACTCTTACTAGACCATTTTATGGATTTTTTCCGTTTTCACCCTTCGATGGCATATTTGTATGCTTTAGTCTATTTTTTTGCAAATTTACGTCGTACACTCGAACCGAGAGTCCTGTGACTATGCGATCGGTTCCTACGGGTCACATTGGTCCCGTGCGAGGTGTTTACTGGACCGTTTTGTGGATTTTTTACGTTTTCACCCTTCGATTGCATATTTTTATGCTTTAGTCTAATTTTTTATAAATTTATGACCTACACTCGAACCGGGAGCCTCGTGACTACGCGATCGGTTCCTACGGGTCACAATGGTCCCTTGCGAGGTGTTCATGACTCTTACAGGACCGTTTTGTGTTTATTTTACGTTTTCACCCTTCGATGGCATGTTTTTATGCTTAAGTCTATTTTTTTGCAAATTTACGTCGTACACTCAAATCGAGATCCCGTGACTACGCGGTCGGTTCCTACAAGTCACATTGGTCCCGTGCGAGGTGTTCGTGACTCTTACCAAACCGTTTTGTGGTTGTTTTACATTTTCACCCTTCGATGTCATATTTTTATGCTTAAGTCTATTTTTTTACAAATTTACGACGTACACTCGAATCGGGAGCCCTGTGACTACGCAGTCAGTTCCTACGAGTCACATTGGTCCCGTGCGAGGTGTTCGTGACTCTTACAGGACCGTTTTGTGGCTGTTTTGAATTTTCACCCTTCGATGGCATCTTTTTAAGCTTAAGTCTAATTTTTTGCAAATTTACGTCGTACACTCAAACCGGGAGCCCCGTGACTGCACGGTCGGTTCCTACGGGTCATATTGGTCTCGTGTGAGTTGTTCGTGACTCTTACAGGACCGTTTTGAGTTTGTTTTACGTTTTCACCCTTCGATGGCATGTTTTTATGCTTAAGTCTATTTTTTTGCAAATTTACGTCGTACACTCGAACCGGGATCCACGTGACTACGTGGTCGGTTCCTACGGGTCACCTTGGTCCCGTGTGAGGTGTTCGTGACTCTTACCAGACTATTTTGTATTTGTTTTATATTTTCACCCTTCGATGGCATGTTTATATGCTTAAGTCTAAATTTTACAAATTTACGTCGTACACTCGAACCGGGATCCACGTGACTACGTGGTCGATTCCTACGGGTCACCTTGGTACCGTATGAGGTGTTCGTGACTCTTACCAAACTATTTTGTATTTGTTTTATATTTTCACCCTTCGATGACATGTTTTTATGCTTAAGTCTATTTTTTTATAAATTTACGTCGTACACTTAAATCGGGAGCCACGTGATTACGCGGTCGGTTCCTACGAGTCACATTGGTCCCGTGTGATTTCTGTGTCCTTGTTCTTCCCATCCATGTTCAATATTGTTCCAAGTAAATTGTGACATATATTTTTCTCAATGTGCATCCGTGTCATCTTCTGATTCATCGATTTGGTGTTGCGAAATAGATTCCCCATGATAAACCCAGATCTTATAACTTTCCATTTTGACATGTCATAATAAATGATATATCACAACATGGGCAATGTGCCAATAACGATTGCAAAATTATTACACGGGCATTGGATTGTACCATTTTGGCTCACTTTAGCCATTGCTCTGTCAACAAAAGACTTAGCGCCCTCACGATACTACTCACCTACTCTATGCTTAAGTGTCATCCAACTCTTGTCCACTTCTTCCATATCTGTTTATTGAGAGATTACATAAACAACAATAGATTAATTAAATTTTACTTAAAAGTTACCTTTTTTTCCTTGTATATTTCATACAAAGCAATATAATTTAAACTCTTATTGACCCCCTACATATTCGTTAATTGAGAGAGTGCATAAACAACAAATGATGAATGAACTTTTACTTAGAAGTTACAATTTATTTCCTTGTGTATCTCGTATAAAACAATATAATCATATCTCCTCCATCTCCTCTAAAAGGTGAGTGGTCATATCCCATTCAAGACCGCATAACTTTTAATTGATGTTTTAAAATTTATATTGTTCACCACATTAAAACAACCAATCAGATCATACTATTTATACTTTACTTTTAAATTCTTCGACCACAACAAACCCCTTGCAAAAATACTAGTAAAACTATAATTAAAAAGCAATGTACATATCTTAGAAACATTAATTTGAACATTATAAACTAAAAAAAGGGAAATAACATAAATTATAAGTTTAAAAAATTCTTGAACGGAAACATAAATCTAAACATCATTCAAATTTCAAACCAATTATGTAAAATTAAAAAATAAAATGATGGGTGAGTTAACAAGTTACCAGCAAGTTGGAGCCGAGAGAGGAAAAACGGAGATGGAGCCGGAGAGGTCAACCAAAAACCGATTTCAATCTTGCACGCTATTGAAATTTAACCGTTAACAAAAAATGACTCATTACAAACATATAACTGAATATTGTAATGAAATCTGAATGAAATATATTGCATGAAATCAAAAATTAAAAATATCTTATAATGCTTATTTCTAAAAGAAATCATAAATCAATGGAAAGAAATAAGTGAAAAGAAAAAAATTTCAGCAACAAATAATTAATTAAAATTTTTGCAACCATAATTATTTAAAATTTCATAAGAACTAAGGCCATATCCAGTCATTTCATTTCCAAATCAATTTCTATCCCACATGTCGGGCACCTCCTCGAAATTTCTATCCTTACGTGGCAACATTTTTACAACAATGGAAAAGTACAAAAATAATATATCTTCAACAGTTTAGTCTCATTTGACAGTTTCCACCCACTTTCTACAACTAAAAAAAGAAACGTGGGTTATGTGGGAAGTTGTTTGGATTCCATGTCAGATTCTATAACTGCTCCACCATTTCTACATCTAGAAATGGTGATTAACAACAACAAAACAAAATAAAAAACTAAAAACTAATAATTAACAACAACAAAACTAAACTAAAAATTAAAATTTCAGCATTTCTCTAACTTCTCCACCATTTCATGAGAACTAATAATTAAAATTAAATTTCAGTAAACAATAAACTAAAAACTTAACAACATAAAATTAACAACCACAAAACTAAACTAATTAACTAATCTATTGAAAAATTAACAAACAAAAATACTATGAGTTCGTGTGCGAGGATTAACAAGTGGGGCGGCGCCGGAGGGAGGGAAGCTGGGGCGGCACCGATGGGAGGGAAGAAGAGGAGAACAGGGGAGACAAGAGTGAGGTTAGGGAGAGAAGAGAAGAGACGGGAGAGAAGAAGAGGTTTTTTTTTAGGGCTGACTTAGTTAGGGCGTTATTTACTTTTAACACATAATAAAAATAAGTAAAAAATGAAATAAAATACTTTGGGCATCATAATTTTTTTTGTTGCCAAAAGTGAGATATTTTTCTCAACACACTCTTGTGTTGCCAAAAGTTGGGTTATGTTTAGCAACAAACAAATATGATGCTAAAAGTTAAAATTTCCCCCCTTTTATTTTGCTAGCTTCCCGCTTGAAATTTTAATTTTTGGCAACAAGTTTTATTTTATGTTGCCAAAAGTACAATGTAATATGGCCTTGGGGGAACATAATTAAGATTTTGTTGCTAAAAAGTGTATCTTTGGCAAGAAAAATAGCTTGTGTTGCTAAATATTGTTGTTAATGGTGCAAATTCTTGTAGTGTTGGTATCACCACTTCTCATGGATGACGATGATTGGAAAAGTTTGATGCCACATGAGAATGTTGTCCGTCATTCAAACAATAATCAGTCACACCATTGAGGTAGATGCCCCCGTTGGGACTTGTGCCCCTAAGAGTACTTCTTAGAACCTCGAGTTAAGCCCCTGTTGTCGTTGCGTCATTGCCAGAAACTTCATTCCCCATAAAGATCATAATACACACTAACCCCGCCTCTCTCTGAAGGGGCTCTCCCTCCCCACACAATGCTCTCTCTTACTATCAACCATTCTTATTGAGGCTTCTCAAGTTTGGCCTTGATGGGTCATGCTTACACTATGCCCATTAGGTGTCGTGGCTATCTAATTAAGCCAAAACAACTCAAGCCCCAATTGACGCCCATTCGAATCCCTAAAACATCTATCACGACTCAGCTAGGAATGGAAACGAGGCTAGTTTTTATAGGTACCCGACTTGACACTAATAAAGGAGAATTTTGGGTGAATAAACGGGGCGAGGTAGAATTTGGGGTCAAAATAAAAGAAAACTCATTTTATAAGTAAGTCTGTTATGTAATGTTATTTATGCAATCGATTCAAAGATTTACACATTGGATCATTTATGCATTGTTATTTATAAGTAAGTCTGTTATTTAAATGTGCATGTGAAAATCATACCCGAAGTTCTGTAATTTATTCTCTATTATTTGAAAAAAATAGATTTTTCCCTCCATCAAATTTTTTTCGTAGCACACTGAATAGCTTATATATGATATTATCTCTGAATAGACAATTAAGGTTTTGTTAACTATTTAAAAAATTAAGTATTTGCCTCATAGGAATCTTGTTAAGTATTTTGCCTCATACAAATGAAAGTGAAAAATCTATTACAAAAATTTTTCTTGGTAGTGTCAGTGCCCTCGGTGGTTTTTAAAACAAAGCAGAGCCGGGGCAGGGAGAGTGAATGGGGTTGGGTTTGGGGAGGGCACTCCACACCCTAAACCTTCCCCTACATTGGGAGGTTGTACATCTATAAGAAGAGCCAAACAATATTATTTCAAGTCAAGATGTCCATTTCATCGGCCACATCTGACGCACCCTACAATAGCTACTCCATTATTTCCTTCAGTTTTCCCCCACCTTCCACTCTTATACCGATAGAGAATTTGTGATCTTTTATAAAGTTTGGTGACTGATGATCCCAAAATTTTGGATACCACCAATGCTACACCTGAGTTTGCATTCAATAACGCAGGAAATCGCTCAACCGGACTTTAACCTTTTAAGATTGTCCTCATCTCCTCCCCACCGATGCCGATCAACCTCATTGAGTTGTTTCTATGACGCCAATTTTTTTCTACCACTTTCAAGTCCGCTTTCAGACTTGTTTCTATCGATGTCGATGTCCTCGATCACCTCCACTAAATGTATTCCACGTAGAAGGGTATCGTGGACCCCCACTACTTCCTTTTTATATTTATACCTAGTGATTTAATGACGATCTAACTCCACAAGGAACACCGACACAATAAGGTACATGATCTCCTAATGCTCCAATTTGTTTTTATTATTCGCAATAATATTACAGGGGAAATGACTGCGAGGTGGGTTTTGGTGCAAAATTTTGGCTCATAGGGAAGAGGTCATACTTATAATCAATAAATAAATATATAAGTATAAAAGGATAGGGGAGAAGACTGATATTGAGACTCGTGTATGTAATTTAGACTAAATTGGTCCTATTCACTTGGATGAGGAGCTTCTCCACTACAATTAATATTTAGATAACGTAATGATCCTAAGTGACATTAATTGAGAGTACAATACTGATGAGGCTCAGTATTTACAATGGGTCAGCTGGCTAGAGGTCCAAGTTAAGGCCTTCTGGTTGGAGACGATCAAAACAATGTAGGCCAGTGTCGAGATAGTCTCTCAAGTTTTGCAAGGATTTACTGAAGTATTAACGTGTTGCCAAAAATGTGGGTAAATGGTCTTATTTATATGACTTAGGTGATCTCTCATGTAGGGACAAATCCGGGGTGGCTCGGGGTAGGGGTTTGGAGCATCTAACCCAAAACAAATTGGCATTTGGGTGAAGGGCCCCCAAGATCTCGTATACTTCTTCAAAAGGCTTTAGTTACCCGTTGTGAGACTTTTTATCTAAACACACCCCCTCACGCGTGGCATTACTTGAGCCTAATATGTGGACATGTATTTTTCTTGGGCGACATTGGGTAATTTGGTTGTTGGGCCATGAATTTCTTTCTCTAATACCATGTTAAATATTGGAGAATCCAGTCTAAAACCAATTGGAAATGGCTGGAGGGCCCCCAGGATCTTATATACCATGCTTCAATGCTTTAATTACTCAATGTGTAACTTTATATCTCAACAGGATCCACCTTTATCCCCGTTCCTATTATTAATTTTGATTGCCAAAATCTCCCCATTCCCCATTTGATTCGGTAGGAGGATTCCCCCATACCCGATTACAATGGGTTTTGATTCTCTGCAAGGAACCGTTTGTAATAAAATATTAAAATTTAAAGAAAATAATTGATACATTTTATAGGTTTTTATAATTATTTGGGTAAAATCAAATTTAAATAGATTTACACATTAATTGTCTGTAAATCTGAGATTTCAAAATAAAGAAGCATACATTAGAGAGATGAGAGATTCGAATAAGAGAGATGATAGGGAATGCATCGGAGATAAAGAGGGGTGAGGTCAGAGAGAGACACAAGGGGTGAGGTCAAATCAAGAGAGTGTTGGTTTCGAGAAGTTAGGGTTTGGTATTACCTCTATTTTCTTTAGTATATTAGACATAGTAATACATAATATTATATATACATCGAGTTTCCCCATGGATACCCATCCTATTCCCCAAACCCAATCCAAAAAATTTTGGGAATTAAAACTAAAACCCATAACCAACCCCAAAAAACACTCCCCATACCTGTTCCATTAGCTTTGGATACTCGTGGGGACCCAAACTTGAGGGAAACTCCTCATACGATCAGGGAGTGGCTATGTACCCTTCTAAAGGATCCTAATAAATGCTAGAGTTGATAAGCTCGACAAAGTAATGGGTTGAGGGTCTATGGCTTATATGTTCCCTTACTGTTTGGGCTTGATGGATGAGGTTGGTGGCCTTAATAAGGTAAAAATCCGTATTCTTCCAAGTGTTGGAATATAGTTAAAGCTTGTAATAACTTATCCCAAACGTGATACGCTGGAAAGGTCTCATTAAGACTGAGACCTCCTTTAAGGACTTAACTTTGTTTAAATTAGTCATATTATCATAGGAGAATGTTAAACCACAAATTTTATGTGGTCAACCTCTTCCCATTTCAAGGAACCCATATTCCTCCCATTCCTCAACCTCAGGACACATCCCAACCATTTATTCTCATGTTTATTATACGGAGGGTTTCTTGATCACTATGTTTATCAAATATCCTTCTAGATCTTGAATTTTATTCATTATCAAATGGCATAGTGGGACAGAGGCTATGGAGACTGGAATATCTGCCTCACTTCAGCATATATATATAATAAAGGATGATGGCTTTTTTGGTCTACTCCAACTGACGGATGAGATTAAATTTGATGAGTTTAGCCTTTATCAACTGGCGGCTAAGATCGAATGATGAGAGTTTGATGGGATTGAATCTAATGGCTCTATATGCAAGCTGAGGAACAATGTTGGAGCATAATAGTTATTCCCAAAAATTAGCACAAGGCTCGAGATGACATATCTCTGTCACTTTGATAGCATATCTCTCTCCAGTATCATAATTCTTAATCAAATCTAGATAATCCCACTTTTAAACCATTATGTCATCTTAATAACATATCTCTCTCATCTTGGGGCTTTGAACATACATTAACTTTTGATCTTCTTACTAGTGGTACTGTCACTTATGTGTTTCCCAGCGGAGGTTCTTCAATAGAGGTAGGTACGACGAGAACGATTTATGTTGTGGATGGAGGGGATGGTGTGGTCATCCAAGTCGGACGGTGTGGTCATCCACGATAGGGGTTTACAAGGGGGATATCAGGGTAGATCGGTAGTGAGCTCTAGCCATCGATATGATGATCTCCGGCAGTGAGCTCTGGTCGCCGATGTGATGATCTTTGGTGGTATTTCCTACGCCGTTTTCCTTCTTTTTGTTATTTGGTATGAAAATAACAAAAGAGAAGATAGATTCTTGACTTTTTTTATTTAAGGGATCATAACCCCCCCCCCTCCTTTTCGATCTTTGGGTGTGCATCAGTGCAGATCCAACAATCTAGCCAACAATCCCATCGTACTCCCATCAAAATTAGTGGTATGTTCACTGTTAAGTGTGTTTCTGTATATTGAAAGTCCACTGGGTTAAATAGTTTATGTATTGAAAGTCATGATTCTGTTGATTCTTTTGTAGTTAAAGGTGGATATGTTTCACCATATCTGTAATTTGGAGGCAATACCTATTCGACCATGGAAACACTCCTAATCCACAGTAAGTTCGATATCTACAATTTTTTCTTATCATGTGGTTTTTTATAATTTTTCATATTTTTACTTCATATAGGTTAGGTGAGTTGAAAGATTTATTACTGTAGATATTATTGTGAAAAGTTTTTGTTTTTATAAATGGCTTTGATATCAAGAAAGTATTTGTTACTTCCTTCGAAAACATGAGGTGGGTTGGTTGAGTTATGATTCAGAAGGAAGACTTAAGGTTGTATAATTGATGTGGGGGGGTCCTTGATGCATAAGAAACGGGTTTAATCAGGAAGATCTATTCAGTTATCGGGTTTTTTCTTTTTTATGTTAATTTTGTTCTGTAAGTCGATTTGCATAAAATTAAGATTGTATAATTGATGAAGACTACCAAAAAATCAGGGAAAAAGTGTCCCAATTACAATATGCTGGAGAAATACTTATTTTTGGGGGGGAAGGGGAACACCCTCCTTTACAAACTGTGGAAAGTTAATTAATTTTCGATGAAATAGGATTAGTTATTAACAAATAAAAAGATGACGTGTCCGATATTCCTGATAACATTATGCACTTAGAGCTTCCATTACGTTAACCCCCAAACCCATATTTAGGTGAGGAAGTTAAGTTTTTGGTCAAATCTTCACAAGAATTTATGGAGGTTTTTTATAAGTTGTCACCACCTTTGAAAAACCCCTCCGCACCTAATGATTGAGGTTTGACTTGTTTACTAGCATAGGGTGATTTTCATGATGACATTTTTTGCATATTGCTAGTATGTATCATCTTTTGTATGTTTTATTTTTTTTAGGAAAAATTTTGAAAAATACAAAAAGATTTTATTTTGATAAAATTTTGACAAAATCCAAAAAGATTTTTATGTTTTGTTTGAACCTTTTATGGATGGACACTTAGGATGGCCGAGTCAAAACATCATTCCATTATTTTCATGTGACTATTTGATAGTGTTTTGAGACAATAGGTCATTCATCCTTGTGCTTTATAATGCTTGGAGTCATTAAGATGTGATTAAGTGTTACTTCTTACATGTTTGACTCATGTTTCCTTTATTGCACACATGCAAGGATTTGTTTGATTATTGTGCTTGTCTTATCACATGTTGGTTGGGTGTTTTCACTTCAATCCTGTCCTTAAAATGAACCAAACGCGATAATTTTTATAAGGAAATTGTGCATATAAGAACCGTTTTGTGAGTTTGTGTGCTTTGTTTGGACGGGGAAGAGCTGCGAAAGGTTCATTTTGCCTTTGCGAATACTAAGCCACCGTTAAATTGGACCTAAAAAATGGAGGAATTTTATTATTCGAGGTCCAAAGAGGTTTAAAAGATCCCGAAAAAAATTTAAGGCACTAAAAAGAAATTCATGCCAATTATGGGCCATTTAGATTTTTGCACCAATTCTCCAAGGTTTGAGAATTTAGTTTATCACCTCTAAAAGAAAATATATATGAGGGTGTTTGGTTGGATAATTTCAAACGGGTTTGCACGTCCTTTAAAATCTTGAAAAAGCGCTAAATAGTTTTGGACGTTATTGGTGTGGAAATCATTTAGACGTTGATTTGTTGATTTGCATAAGATGATGTCATCTAGATTCAACAATTTTTTACATATAATGATACTTTTGATGCTCATTCGTTAGGGGTACACATATGCATCATGCACATATGATTGATTGAGTTGATTTACCTATCGAATGTGTTCACACCCATTCATTCTATTTCCATGACTTGGTTTTTTGAGTCTAAACCCATGGTGTGATTTTTGTAGCATATTTTTTTTCCAATGTCTCTTATTTTTGTATGAAAAATTGAAACATCAAAAATAGTTTGTGCATTTGTTTTTGATCATCTCCTTGCAAGAGCACGTTTTCCATATTGTTTGATTCCTTATTTTGTGTACCGTGACACCCCATTTTTGCTTATTTGATTCATTCTTCTCATTTGTCTATTTGGGGACATCATAAAAGGGGGAGAAAGAATTATCATATAATGGGGGAGTTTGAATTTTGGTGGAATTTTTTATATTTAGCGTATGTTTTTATCATAAATTGGTATCTATGTTTATCTCATTTCAAACTCGATATGTCACGTGGTATTTGCTTTGTCTCATGTGTGTAGGTATGAAGATTGAAGATCAATATGTTGCACACCCTGATGAGAAAAGCTTTGAGCTTTGATGATTGTTGAATATTGAAGAACAAATGATGAAGATTTAAACATTTGTATATTTCCATCTTTAGGGTTCATGGAAGGGTAGATTTGTATAGGTCATTAGTTGATAATTCAGATATTTTTTATGTATGTACCGGCATAGACATAGGGGGAGATTTGTAAGGACATTTTTGTCCATTGTCAATATGTATGTCGTACGCCGTTACACCGTTGAAAAAACTCAAGATCGCATCTACGTCAACGGATCCGAATATCAAAGCATCTTCAACATCAAAACCTCAGCGAGAATGAACTTAGTAAAGTTTTTTTTTTAGTCCCTTAAAGTTTCATACTTAGTATTGGGAAATTTTTATGAAATGTTTTTTATAAAAATAAGAAGTAAGTTTTTTTAAGCAAAAAGAGGCTTTTAACAGATTTTTTATTTTCTAGTAAACCGGACCGGTCCGCCCCTTTTAAAAACGAACCGATCCATCTCCGGACCGGTCCGCCTCTATACCGGACCGATCCGCTGTGCATAGAACCAGTATACCCCGGATCGCAGGCAAACCGAAGAAGCCCATTTTAAAAACGAACTGATCCGAGATCGGACCGATCCGCCTCCAAAACGGACCGATCCGCCTTGGATAATTTCGAACAGACCTGTGAGTGTTTTACCCACCTACTCAAAAATCCTATATATATACCTATTTCGGTGGTGTATTTTTGAAGTCTTTGAGAAAACGTTTCTAAGAGTTCAAACATTACAAGACTTCATTTTTTGATGTGCCAAATATCTTTTTTTATTCACACACCAAAATCCCAATTACTTTTGTGAATCTTTTGGAACCCTAGAACACAAGCTTTGCTATTTTTCAACCTTTGTGGGGAGATCTTTACAACCGAGGGCTGCGTGTCATTGCTGAGGGAGTCTTTACAAAGTGTTATGGTTGTGTGTCATTAAGGAAAGCTGCGGTTCTTCCTTTGGTGTTTGGGCTGCGAGTCCTTGGAGGGTGCTGCGTGTATTCTCTTGCTGAGTTCAAGACTGCGTGTCTTTCTGGGTTGGCTACGCATTGATCCATTATAGATTTCTCTATGTAATTTTAAGTTGCGATTTACATATTCATAGTGAAATAAAGGTTTTACCCAAAAGGGTTTCTTTCCTGAAATCTGTGTCTCAGCATATTTTTGTATCACATGCTTTCTTTATTTATGGGTTGACACACGCACCTTATATGCATGTTTAGGGGCTGAATTAAATAAAGGTTGATTGGAAACTTGCGAATTTAATTTAATTTAATCAATTATCACGTAGCCGCACTCTTCAGTATCTCTGCTCTGTTCCAGTATCAGTGAGATACAAGCTTGTTGTTTTACTATAGATAAGAGCACGGTGAGACTAAATCATATGTTTATCTTTACCTATAATTTTATCATTATCTGGTTTCTTATCATTACTTATAAGTTAATACTCATTTAGTACTTCTACATTCAACCAGTTTCTACATTTGATTAAAAAATGAAGTTGTTATTGGTGTATTTCAGATTATGTGTGTTAATTATCAAGCAAGGTTTATTTCAGATGTTGTATTTCAAAAATAAAGTGCATTTTAAGGTATTAATTTTACTACTGTAGCTTTAAATGGAATCTGGATAAAAAATTGATATCATCTTGGGCAGTATGACTATATCGAAAGTACACTGTTGAGGGAATAACTGGACTAATTTTATGATTTATAGTTGTTAGTGCGTCTGGGGTACTTTTGTCCATTTTAGATTTTACCTGGATATTTTTTGTTATGTCTCTACATCTTAGTACAATGTTCTATGATGGGGGGTTTAGACAAATGTTTTTAGATTTTAGTATTTCATTAGTTGTATGGAGGATTGACATATTCTATTTTTTTGTTCAAGACATCAAATGTTTGCTATCTTAAATGGAAAATTTTGTTTATACTTTTGTTATAGCATATGTAATAACACTAAAATTTGCTAATTGTGCAGATTTTTTATGATTGCAAACTTTGATTCCCCTTCAAATTTGGTATGTTATTTCTAAACCACAAAGTATCAAACATAACAAATAATAAAATGCCTAAAGAGAGAATATTCACTTCAACTTCTAATAGAAATCATTTAAACAGATAATACATTTAAATATATAGTCTTGGAACATATCATTTATTGCGTTATTTGTGTGTGAAGTTTATTTAATGCCCCCTACTTACAAGGCACTAATTTTTTCTTCTTTCATTTTTTTTTATTTTTTATTATCTTACAATCCACGTACATGTCGGTTGTTGCCTTACAAATCCACGAAAAGATGGAAGCGACATCTAGCATCTTGAACATGTTATTGTAAAGGATGGTTATTGTCCAGTTCGCTTCAATCCATATTTGTGGCCTTTTGGATAAAATATGACAGACTGAAATAGGAAACACAATGTTCTCTCAAGCTGGAGAGATTGGATTGCCCATCGTTTTCATGTGTAATAAGGATCTTACTCTGCACCTATCAAAAATTTAATTATCCATTGGATTTCGTTACTGTACTTGATCATTTTGCTTTTTGCAAACCTCCTGTAAATGATGAGAAAATTCTAGCTTTCTCAATGTTACTAAAGCTATATAGATTTACATTTCGTTTGTAATAAATGTGGTGATTGAAAGTATAGTAGCGTAGAGTACATATTTAGTATCTATTTTGGTCCTCGGTTGCTACATAAGTAGTAAAGTTGCTCACTATAAAGCAGCAATTACTCTGATGTGTTACATTAACTAGCTAATTGGGCATTTAAGATACTAAATTGGAAATGTTGTTGTATGTGCAGCCATTTTTGCCACTATGTGGAGAAATATGGGATCGAAAAGAGAGTAGCGAAACCTGTGGAGAAGGCGACTAGAGTGGCGGGGACTAAAAAAGCGACGCTGAAAAAGCTAATAAAGAAAGGTAGCTGCTCTTTAGACTCACTTGAAACATTATTCTTGAATGCATCGACACTGGCAAATGCGACGTTGATGATGCATATGGGGTTGGATAGGCTATTTGTGGGGATGGGGGTATTTAAGATTGGGGATCCTGTGAAGAGGTTCAGGGTGATTGTGTAGGCGGTCAAGCATTCGTAGCGATGGAAGGATAAATTCACATATATAAGGCTTAATACATCCATATATAATATTGAATTTCCAAAGCCTCTGTCATGACAATAGACGTATATATAATAATTAGCTTCTTTCTTCAAAGTTCTTAGACTTGAAAATAAGTTGTTTTTTTAGCTCCATTGGCAATGTAGCTATGTATTTAACATTTATATCTTCCTATGCAAACAATGTTCAATATACTGCATAATTGGATGTTATTTTTTGTTATAACTTTAACTTCTATGGTGTTATATTCATGTTTATAAGTTCCTAATAAATTCCAGTTTGACTTTTTGCAGTTGTAAATTTTGTATACCCATGATTTCACTCAGTTGTTTATTTTAAGCATGCATGAACCAATCTCTTTTTTAGGGCATTGACGTTATTAAATAATTGTTATGTGTTTGGCAGAATCTCAAATGTTAAGCTTTAACTTTTCTTATTTTAGTATTAAGTGCATATAATTATAATGTTAATTATTTGTTCATTCATTCAAGTTCATTTTGGTATTTATGTTTCTCCTTTTCACTTAATTTTTGCAGGTCTGGTAGCTACACATCATTGCAGTTCTTCGATTGTTGTAGCAAGTGATCTTGTGACAATGGAATGACCTAAAGACTACCTTATACTCCTATACCCATATGGTGTGGCGTATTTGATTTGACACTAACTTTTTATCAATTTTGTGAAAAAAGATAATTTTATACAAATATTCATGAGTCACATTTCTTATTGTTTATGAGATTGGAATATTAATCATAGACTTGGACCATGTAGATTTGGCACATATGGAGTCATCTTAAGATACATTGTATGAGATTTTTTAATAACTTACGTATTTTAATAATTATCGGTTTAGTTGTATGTATGCATATTACTATAGTGGATTTTTTTGGACAAGTTTGTATATTTGGCGTACTTTTGGGAAATAAAACATAAAATATTGGAACCCTAATAACTTGATGCGTGTTAACTATCGTATTTTATTGGTTTGATTTTTATTTGATCTAAAATTATTAAGGGTCTGCACATTAATTTATAACTTCACATGAGTTCGTATCATGTTATCGCGTGTCTTTTTTTTTTTGCCAAACCTAATCACTGTTACGAAATATCTAGAACGTTTTTACAACCGTGTCATCAACACCGGTACACCCTAGTATATATATAGTACTGCTCTTGTGCAGATCAGCCCTCATTTTAAGACTGCGGACCGGACATGTATCACCTAACGATGAGCCCAAAAAAGAGAGATAGTGTGCCTATAATTCAACTGATAATTTCTACTCTCACTGTCAGGTGACACATGTCCGACCCACAGTCTTAAAATACAAATCGGTCTGCACAAGAGCAGTACTGTATATATATATATATATATATATATATACACATAGTATCTCAGATTCTTTTTCAATCATGAGTGATGCAGTTAGAGAGGTGTGCTCATCTTTTTTCATATAAATATTGTATAGGAATGTAGAATCTTCTATCATTGTGTCCTTACTTATGCCACTCCCAGAGCAACTAAACATTTCCCGTGTATTTAGGATATGCTATGAATATTCCTTTTCAACACACACACACACACACACACACACACACACATATATATATATATATATATATATATATATATATATATATAGAGAGAGAGAGAGAGAGAGAGAGAGAGAGAGGCCCCCTCCTGTAAGGACTCCTTATGGTGCAGAGCCTGATACATACTATTTTTTTTAAATAGTAAAAAAATAATTTTTTTTATGAAACTTCATGGATATGTTCTCCGCAGTGAAAAGATCATCTTCAATTTTTTTATCAAAAAATTCTATAAAAAACTATTAAGATGAGGAGATATGTAAAAAAATTGTATAAATATGTATTTTCAACTGTTGAAATTTTGGATATCATCTCACTCACTTTTTGATTAATTTTTTTATGAAACTTCATGAATATGATCTCTACGGTGAGAAGATCATATCCATAAAGTTCATCAAAAAATTCAATCAATCAAGTGGTTGGCGCAGACTCGAAATTTCAACGGTCGAAAGTGCATATATATATACCATTTTTTACATATCACCTTATCTCAAAGGGTATTTTATTGAATTTTTTGATGGAAAAAATAGATGTATCCATGAAGTTTCATCAAAAATTTCATTTTTTTACTATTTAAAAAAAAATGGTATGTATTGCGATCTGCACCATAAAGAATCCTTACTAGAGACTTTTTGTGCATGTATATATATATATATATATTGTAGCCCTTAATTGGGCAACGGACGTGACATTTTGAGTGAATACGATAATGTGAGAAGAAATCATTATTTCTTTGTGACGTATATTAATTTATGTTGCATACGTCAAATTAAGTACAGGGGGCTCTAATTTATAGACTCTGAAAAATCCCAGCTAAACAACTAATGTTTTTATAAGTAATCAATAACCTGCTTGAGGGGGTTAGAACCCTATTACAAAGGATAAAAAGGAGAAAGAAACTAAACAAAAAGAGAACTAAAAACAACCCTCTCGCACACAAGAAACTAGAAGGTCCCAAAAACTCCTCCTAAAAATCTACGAACGAGACAACACGAGAGAAATAGAGAAAAAGAGATGGAGAGAGTGCATTCTGCCACGGAGATGTAGAACTCAACAAACTATATCTCAGTTTAGCTGGAGTTATCGCCACGCCTTCAAACCATGTATGATTTTTTTCACGCTCACAAAATCCAAAATATTCACAAGGGTTAACCTCATATATACTCTTTTACTACTCCCAATCAACTTTTTCCTCCACGTTGCCATCACCTCAACCACTTTACGTGGACCTTAGAATAGGAAGATAATCATATCGCACAAGCTCCTTGCTACCAAACGTGCAACATGAGATGGTCCACCGTCTTCTCCTTGACCTTTCAAAT
Organism: Sambucus nigra; assembly: GCA_949130495.1. Classification (NCBI taxonomy): domain Eukaryota; kingdom Viridiplantae; phylum Streptophyta; class Magnoliopsida; order Dipsacales; family Adoxaceae; genus Sambucus; species Sambucus nigra. Next base: position 487,866,962 of record OX422207.1, on the reverse strand, counting down.
CTAATAACAACTACTCTAATATCCTCCCCACTCTTCAAATTGTATGTCATTAGAATCTCCTATTTAGTTATTTTTCGGGCAAAAATAAACATTGGTTGAGGTCTTCGATTACCACACTTAGATAGGATATAATACACCCCCCTTAATGAGCAGAATGATTTATTGAGATTTCCCCATGACCACTACTATCCCACCTTAAAGAGACCTCTCACCGACTAAGAAATCCACCCCCTTCAAACTCCCACCAAACATCTCAACTTCCTTCATCTCCTAATCTTAAGACCATCTCTTGAACTTGGGATTCCACACACCCCTAGCACCTACACGAATAATATAATGTAATATATCTCCCGGCTTATCCAAACTATATGAAACTAGTCACTGAATTTTACCTCCAAGGAAGCTTTACCACACCACTATCCTTCTGGAACAAGATTCGTTATCTGCTACCTATCCAAAATGACCTATATCTTATGAACTCGATTCCCCCTCTAGAAATACTTTTCCACACCCCACACCATAATGAGATCGAATAGAGTGGGTTATCCAACTGTTGCAACTAATTCCAAATCTCACAAGAAGCATATGCCCCCACAATTGACTTTCCTCTAAGGGGGCACGACATAATGCGCATGGTGTGTTGTCATAGGCATTTTGACCTAAAAAGAACTTACATCCTTGATTCAATCTAGTATTTGAGGATAACCATTGTTTCTTATTGTCTGGTCAACTTTGTATACGACTTCACCAATTTTATCGTCTGCCCCTTGAAATAGTTCGCGTTTTTGCAATAGCCTTAACTTCGTTTTTTTTTAAAATGCTCCATAAGTTATCTCACATAGCATACTACTTTTATGTGAATAAGCATAAATTAATAACACTAAAAGTAAAAGATGCACAAAGAAAAGGAACTATGTTAATCAACAAATAATTAAGTAGAAGGGATGTTCTTAATTTTTTACTTTAGGATTCCTAACTAAACTCGACTAAACTACTAAAAATGATTCAAATAAAATAATAAAACTACTAACTTGATTAATATTAAACTAAATGGGATGTAAATAAGATGACTTAATTAAAAATAAAACAAACTCCTTACTTATTCCCTTCGTTATCCTTAAGTTGTGACACACGCTCTCTTCTTTATTCCCTCATTTAAAGAACTTTCCCAGTAAATAAGGTGATTATTTATATCCTCCTTAAACCCATAATAAATAAAATTCCTTTTTAGTTTTTTAACCATTTAAGTGACTTGGTATCTTTCAAAAAGAGAAAATAGATGGGTAAAACGCTCAAAATAATCCTAATGAAAGTGAGTCTATATCCCGTAGTGAGGCAATTATTTTCCATTTGTTTAACCTCCTTTTCAAATTATCTAAGAGTGGGTAGAAAAATATAAAGAGAGTGGATTTATACCGGGGTAGAAAATCGAAGGGGCCTCCCCATGTAGCCCTTTCCTACTCACAGACTGGAAAGATAGTTTATTGGCCAAGCCCCCATTCCATACCCGATATTCTTAGCCTTCTTCCCTAAATAATTTTCCTCCACACGATTTCCATTATCACACTTTTTCATAAATTGATTTTTAATCCCAACACTACCAATAATCTTTACTGTGGTTAGAAAACTATCAAGATTGGTTTCCTTTCTCATAAAAAATGGTATCATTCATAAATTGAAGGTATGACACCTCCAATCCTTCCCTACCCATATTAAAAGCCTCATTCACTCCTCTCCCTATCACTTACTCAACCAATCTACTAAGCAATTCAAGATAATAAGTCACTAAAGTAAAAATAAATTGAGAGAAAGGGTATCCTTACTTTAATACCCTACAAGCTCAAATGGTTATATGCTATCTCAAACATCCTTTCTGTTGGAAAATTGGAATTGAATGGGTATTATAAAGCTGTCCAGATTTTTCTGGACAGATTTTTGAGCAACTTTGAGCTCAAATTTAGGTGGGACCCACACTACGAAAATTGTGGGACCATATACGAATGCATTCACCTCCGCAAGGAGATTAACGTAGTATATTCATATGTCCAATTTCAATAAGTTATGAATGATAAATATGTCCCCAAAGTGACTCACAAAGCAATGAAAGTTAATGAATTGGGTATGTTTTAACTCTTGTCCCACATTGGAAGAGTGGTGGAATTCTGATGAGTTAATAACACCCCAAGTATGGACTAAGGCTTGGATGCCTTGGGGGTATCCCAACTCTTTGAAGGGGAGATGACCTAAGCTATGCACAGGTTGACTTTCGGTCAAGAGTCCACACGCGCGCGCACCCTCGGGCTCGGGCTCGGGCTTGGGCTTATAAAAATATCCTACATTTTTTGGTCGAATTTATTTAACTTTCTAGGCTTTAATTATTAATTAATTACGAAATTAATTAATTAATTAATAAACTGTTGGCAGTTATTGCCAACAGTCAACAGTTAATTCGTTTAACTGTTTTTGACAGTTGTGCCAACCGTCAATTACTTTGCTATAAATACAGATGCCTCCCTCCGGTTTTAAACTACTGAAAATTTTCCCTCCTCCAGAATTGCTGTCGTTTTTGTCCCAGAAAATTCCTGTCCTTTTCCTGCATAACATATCTTGCATTATTGTTGAGTTGAGTAAAAGCCACAGATTGAGTTCGTTGTAATTAATTATTGTTGTGCTACATAATTAATTAGAAAAATCCGTTCTATCTTGGGAGACAATATTCATAAACCTCGAAGCACATTGGAGGGAATAAATTGTCTTAAGGACACTGTGAGATTCACAGGGCTCGGATTATCTTTCTATTTTTATTATTATTTCTGCAAATTCAAGTAAGTGTTTCATTTCTGTAATTCTGTTTTAATTTCGAATTATATTATAATTATTAATTATGTACAATTTTTATTCAAAACAGCAGACATAACAATCTTAAGACAATTTATTAAAAGTTCTACTGTTTTTTAGTGTACATAATTTTTTTTATTACATAATTTTTTTTGGAAATAAATCTGTTTTGACAAAATAAAATGAATTAATTTACTGCTTTATTGTAGAAATTAGTAAAACAATTTTGATATAGAAATTAATTTCTATACTGTTTTTATATTCTGTTTTAGAAAATAAAATTTATTTGTGTATTCCTGTTAAAATTTGTTTATGTAAAAAAATTTTAATCTTTAAATTATAATTCTGTTTTGTACAGAATTCTTTTTATTATTAAAAATTAGTGTGACACAGATTTTATATTTAATTCTGTTTTGTACGGAATTCTATTTATATTATAGTTTAATTCTGAATTTTATTTGGAATTCTTTTGGAATTCATTTATTGTGAATTATATTTGGAGGAAATTGTTGCACAAAATTTTGTATTCTGTTTTGATTAATTCATTATATATGAATTTTATCATTGATAAAAATTCTGTTTTTGTAACAGAAATGGAATCACAAAGTACGAACACTACTCCTACGAAACTGATTGTCACCAACACAAATGTGACTGCACCCGTATCTATGCCACACGGGGGGAAACCGGAAAAGTTCATTGGGGCTGACTTCAAACGTTGGCAAGGACAAATGTACTTCTATCTCACTACCTGCCAACTGGGCAGGCTTGTATATGAAGATTGCCCCTCTATTCAAGAGGGAGATGACGCTGAAAAGGTTGCTGCTGTCGATGCTTGGAAGCATTCGGACTACCTATGCCGAAATTATATTTTGGCATACTTGGACAAGACTCTGTATCATGTCTACTGCACTATCAAGACATCCAAAGAATTATGGAATTCTTTGGAAAAGAAGTATAAAACTGAAGATGCTGGGATGAAGAAATTTATCGTCGGACGTTTTCTGGACTTCAAAATGGTTGATTCTAAATCTGTGATCTCGCAAGTGCAAGAATTCCAAGTGATCCTCCACGACATTCATGCTGAAGGAATGTCAATTAGTGAAACTTTCCAAGTTGCTGCAATTGTTGAAAAGTTGCCACCTTCTTGGACTTTGTTCAAAAACTATCTCAAGCACAAGCGTAAGGAGATGAATGTGGAGGAGTTGGTGGTCCGGCTAAGAATCGAAGAAGACAACCGTGAGTCTCAAAAGAAAAGTGGGAAGAATTCGATGGAAACAAAGGTCCATGTCGTTGAAGGTCCTAAGAAGAACAAACGAAAATATGATGGGAAGGCACTTCCAAACATAACAAGAAAAAGTTCAAAGGCAAATGCTACAATTGTGGTAAACCGGGACACCGCTCAAGTGAGTGTCGTAAGCCTAAGAAGCAAAATAAAAATAACTCTCAAGCAAATGTGACTGAGGGTGAGAATATCACCAATGATTTGGCGGATATGAATCTTTCTGCCGTTGTCTCTTAATGTAACTTGGTTAGAAATACCAAGGAATGGTGGGTGGACACTGGAGCCACATGACACATTTGTGCAAACAAATGGATGTTCTCCACCTATAAGCCTTTGGAAAATGAGGAGAACCTTTTTATGGGAAATTCTTCCACTTCTAAGGTGGTGGGACAAGGAAAGATTGCTTTGAAAATGACTTCTGGAAAGGAACTTACTCTCAACAATGTTCTTCACGTGCCTGATATCCGAAAGAATCTGATTTCTGGATCTCTCATTACTAAAAATGGTTTCAATCTTGTGTTTGTGTCTGATCGCTTTGTGTTGTCTAAAAATGACATGTATGTAGGAAAGGGCTACCTAAATGAGGGGCTCTTTAAACTGAGTGTTCCTACTGTAACCCCTAAAACACCTGTTTCAATGAATGAAATTGCTAGCTCTTCTTACTTGATTGAGTCATCTAATGTTTGGCATGCTAGATTGGGACATGTTAATTTTGATACATTGCGTAGATTAATTAACTTGGAATTTTTGCCAAAATTTAATATTGATAAAAATCATAAATGTGAAATTTGTAATCTAAATTAGCTAGATTACCTTTCCATTCTATTGAAAGGATAACTGAACCTTTAGATTTAATTCACACCAATATTTTTGATTTAAAATTTGTTCAAACTAGAGGTGGGAAAAAGTATTTTATTACTTTTATTGGCGATTGCACAAAATATTGTTATGTATATTTGTTACTGTGGTGACAATTACTGTTGGTGACAATTATTGTGCAACACAAATAAATATGAGAGAAGTAATGACCAAGAAAGAACAAATAAAACGCCAATTACACAACAACGGATATACGTGGTTCATCGAACAGATGCCTACGTCCACGGTGGTGCAGTTAGTATTATTTCTCAATATTCTGGGGAATGAGTACAGAGAATACAACTTGTCCTTTGTCCCGGACCTAGGGTTTAATTTATATATGTGTAGGTTAGTTATGGGATCGTGCTCCCCCATAACTTCCCTTCATGGGATCGTGCTCCCCCATAACTTCCCTTCATGGGATCGTGGGGAAATCGGATCCATACAAAAGATGAGGGGCCTGGACTTTGGGCCGCTTGGGCTGGGCTACTCGTCCAGGCTTATAGTACTAAATTCTGGGTACCCACAATTGCCCCTAAATTTGTTGTGCCATGCATGTGGGCCCAACAGATTTAAATGATTATTGCGTTGCAATTCCTTGGGAGTTGTAGAGTCAATTTCTGGCGGCAGCCGCTTCGCTTACTGTGCAATATGATTAGATTTTGAAGATTTGTTGGAACAAGGCACATTTATTTTCGTCATTTAAGCTTTTTCCAGTAATCTTCTATCTTCTGAGAACTCTTGCACTTCGTACCTTCTGCTTCCGATCTCCACTCTCGTTGCTTCTTCGTCATTTGACCTGTTCTTCTGTCTTGTAAGTTTCTCGTGCCCTTTGCATTTTCTCTTTGATTTGTAGTTTTTCTTGTATTTTCCAATGGCGAAGATTGGAAATAGGTCAATCTCGGAGTTTAGAAAATTCTACAACATTCCTGAGTGGGTAGAGATTGAGTGTCATGCCTCGCCTCCTAGGAACGTTAGGGATATAGAGGATGCCCACTGGATTCATGTTTTATTGCTCTCACAGGGGGGACTCACCTTTCCCCCTAATGATCTGTTTCTGCACTTCTTTAGCTATTTTAGTATTGTACCTGCACAATGTTCGCCCAATGTATGGAAAATAGTGAACGGCGTGCATAGGATAAATCAATTATATGGCACAAGGTTAGGGCTTGCCGAGGTCTATTTTTATTATTCCTTTTCTCGAACTAGTTCAGGTGTCCTATACCTCAAAGCTAGGAGCCCTGATAGGGTATTGGTAGTAAATCTACCTGATTCCCATAAGGACTACTGGCAGGAAGGTTTTCTTTTTAGGAATTGGCAGTTCTCTCCCCAATTTGAAGGGTCGAGGTCTGAGAGGTTCACTGTTCCCTTTTATGGGGAAGAATATATAGGTAGAAATTTGTACTGTTGCTTCAATCTCTGCTGGCTTACTATTTTTTTGACTCCCTTCTGCGTTTTCTTTTACAGCGAGGTCACGGAACTTGGAGCCTGCTCTCAGCGAGGTCCAGATTTCTGAGTTGGTTAAAGCTTGGAACATCAGAGAGCCTTTGGGTAACGGCGAGCATCCCAGATCTGCCACTTCTTGTTAGAGTATAAGAACGTGGGATCTAGCTTTATAGCACGGCCTGTGGACAGTGTTCCAGAGTTTGCTTCCTGTGAAGAGACTACTGCCGAGCTAATCCAGTTGGACGAAGAGGAGGGGAGTTCAGAAAGTGAGCCTGCAGGTGATCTTGCTGAAGGGAGCTCTGATAGTAGAATCTCTTCTGATTCTGTGGAGGCTTCTGAGGCTCGAGGATCGTCGAGTACTTCCAGCAGTTCTGGTGAAGATATGCCTCCAAGGAAGAACCTGATCAGAGATGATGATGATGATGTTGACAATGTGCTCCTTGCACAAAGGTCAAAGAAACAAAAGACTGCATCTGGGGTTGTGACTACAGGTTCTCGGCCTTCCTCTCAGGAGTAAGAGAGGAAGAGGAAAGAGGAGGAGAGAAAAAAGGTGGAGGAGAAGAAGAGAGTAGAGGAGAGGAAGAGAAGGGAAAGAGAGAAGGAGGAGGAGAGGAGGAAAATGGAATCAAGGACCAAGGCAGGTCAAGCTTTGGTCCCAGTATCTGCCTTGCCCGAGGGGGCTTCGGTGGCCATTTCTCCTCAGCTAGCTCCTGCGCTACTTGAGAGAGCAGTTCTTCCTGCGGATCGCCAGAGGGCGCTGGAGTCCGATCAGCTGGCCCTGCAAGCTAGCCAGAGGCTAGCCTTGGTAAAATTTCCTTTCAATTCTCAATTTTTTAACAAGTCTTGATTGTTTTCTCTTCCTGATCTCTTCTTTATTCTTTGCAGTTTGTGACCGACTTCGCTGTGCTCTATCGTTCTCGTGACGAGCTGGTAATGAGGAACGGTGAGTTGGAGCAGTAAAAGTTTACTTTGGAGGCCAGGGGTTCTCAGCTGTAGACTGATCTGAAAGCCGCTGATGCATCTCGAGTTTCGTCTGATCTGGCCCTCGTCAATTCTGCCCGCGAGAGGGATAACGCGGTTAAGGAGCTGAGGAAGGCTTATGACCTAGTGTGCTCGAGCAAGCTGGACCTCGCAGAGAAGAATAGGATTCTGGCCGAGCAGCTGGAGGCGGAAAAAGCCCAGGCAGCCACCATTAAGGAGGACTCATACAACTCTGGGTGGGCTGCTTCTTATGATGATGCTGAGGTTCAGATTGGCTACATCAGCCGCCTGAACTTCAAGAAGGGCTGCAACAAAGATCTTCTGGCTGCTGGTGTGGATGCTGAGTCTTCCCTGTTTGACAAGCACGACCCGGGTCCCAAGCCAACTGTGGACGAGGAAGCTCCTGCTCCAACCATCGAGGGTACTGATCTTCCCTCGGATACAGCTCCTGCTGGTGTTCGCCCTGCTCAGGCAACTAAAAGCGTTCCTGTTGAGGGGGATAGCTCTACTGTAGCTGATAAGGGGAAGCAGCCAGACACCGCTGGCAGCCTGAGGTTGGTAGTTAATCTGTTCTTAGGATTTTCTTTTGTACTTTTTGCTTGTAATCTCCCAAGTTTTTTCTGCTCGATGTATTTGGTCTTTATTAATGAAATAAGAAGATTCTCCTTTTGTTTATGCTGATCCCTTTCTCTCTTCTATCTTTCTTTTACCTGTAGTTGGTTGATGTGGATGACTATATTCCTGTTACCTCCCAACTGGGTAGGACTCTTGGTCCTAATGCAAGCCCTGCAGTTCGCCAGGCCTTTGCCAGACTTTGCAGGTTTGCTAAGACAAGGAACCAAAAATATAAGGATCAGTCCGAGCTGGTGGCCAAGCTGAAGGACAGGCTCCAGGAGATGGAAGAAATCGGTGCTTCAGTACAAGAAGAAGTCAGTGCACTGAGAGCAAGGTTGCTGGAGGCCACCGAGATTAACCAGGTCGGGGAGTTCCTGCAGCAGGAGAATGAAGACCTGAGGAGGGAGGTCCTAAGGCTTAAGGAGCATTCGCCGAGCACCATTTAGGCAGTCCTACAAGGCTCTTCTTCGTCGCGAGTTGCTCGGCCTCCCCTCCCGCGTGCTGGTAGGAGTGCCAGGGGTAGGAATAGGGAAGTCGAGGAATAGCGTGAGAGGGAGATGGAGGAGCTGCGCGACGATGTTCAGCGAGCTTACGTAACTGCTGCTGGGCTCCAGAGGGACGTCACCAGACTACGGCATTTGTTCAAGAACGGTCCTCGGTACGTGTGGTCCGATGGCTACGATCAAGGCTGGCTGGATGCTTCGATGAGACTATCAGAGTTTGAGGATCTCTCCTTCATCAGAGGGTGGTTGAGTGCCCTCAAAGAGCTGCAGGTCCCGAGGAACTTGATGTTGTGGTATCGACACGAGATGTCCTCCTCCACTCTGATGCCCAATCCATTCAGGAGGGATGATCGATGGATCCCCATTGATGCTATTCCTCGGCAACTATTGGAATTGGATGCAAATGAGGTCGTGGAGGAGCTAGCCCCTGCTCCTGATGATGGAAGGAGAGCTAAAGTTGCTGATTATCTTGCTCGGAGGCTTCCACCTCCTTGAGATTTTGTTACTCTTTTTCTTTTTGATAATTGTAAATGCTTTGGGCGAGCTTCGCCGACTAAACATGTATTATCATTGTTTGTAAATATAAAGGATTAATGAGAAGTTCGAGTTTTGGGTAATTTTGCCGACTAAACGTGTTCATCCAACCCTTTTATATTTTTGTTGCTCCACAATCCTTTTTATTTTGTCATGTGAGTGTCCGCCCAGTCCAGTATAAGAATACCATTGTGCCCTCACTTTACCTTTTAGGTTGTGTCGTCACACTCCCTTAGGCCTAAGTAGGGCAATAGGCGAAGACACACCTGGTATTGGATGTCTTCATCCGATTAGGATTTTGTTTAACCAAAGTAGGTTTGATGCCTAAGAATACTCTGTAGGGCTTCATATATTGCCAGGGGCAATGCTAAGAGGTCTGTCGTGCTTCATGACGATGACCTGAGGAGGGGTGTTCCCCTTCTATGTCGACCATTATGCCTATGATTTGGAAGGGATGTGTAATAAAATATGGCCGTTACTAATCAGAGAGTGATTAACTGAGAGATTTTCATTAGTGAAATGAGAAATGAACTGTCCTTTCACATAACGAATACAATAAAAGATTTAATAACAGAATTCCTAAAAATAGAACTTCTTGAGATTAGCTGCGTTCCATGCTCGTGGTATCTCCCTGCCCTCCATCGTTTCCAAATGATAGGCACCCTGCAGGTCGTCTCTAATTATCTTATAAGGTCCTTCCCAGTTTGGGCCCAGTTTACCGTCTGATGGCTTCACTGTGTTGCCCAGGACCTTTCTTAGAACATAGTCCCCAACTCTGAATCTCCTCGGGTTGACCCTCTTGCTGTAGTGCTTCGCGAGCTATTGTTGATAGCTCGCAAGTTTCACTAGGGCAAGTTCCCTGCGCTCATCGTCTAGGTCGAGTTCAGCGAGCAAAGCTTCATCGTTCTGGCCTTGTTCGACAAGGTCGGATCTCATTATTGGCAATCCCGCCTCTAGTGGGATGATTGCCTCCATACCATATGTTAGTGAGAATGGCGTTTCTCCTGTTGCTCGCCTAGGAGTCGTTCTGTATGCCCATAGGATATGCGGTAGCTCGGTTTCCCATGTGCCTTTGGATCGCTCTAACCGTTTCTTCAATCCAGCGATCACTGTTTTGTTGGAAGCTTCAGCTTGTCCATTGCTTTGAGGGTAGGCCACCGAGCTGAAGTGGTGCCTGATCCCGTGTTCGTTGCAGAAGTCCTGAAAAGGGCCACTCTCGAACTGTGTTCCATTATCAGTGATGATGGTTCTGGGGATTCCGAATCGAGTGATTACATTCCTCCATACGAACCTTATCATGTCAGCATCTCGGATGTTCGCCAGTGGTTCTGCCTTGATCCACTTGGTAAAGTAGTCAGTTGCAACCAACAGATATTTGCGGTTGCCGGCAGCGGTGGGCAGTGGTCCCACGATGTCCATCCCCCATTGGGCGAAAGGCCAGGGGATGGTCAGGGATTTTAATTCGCTGGCGGGCTGGTGGACCATAGGAGCGTGAAGTTGGCATTTCAAGCATTTGCAGACATATAATGCGGAGTCCTTTTGCATGTATGGCCACCAATAGCCTTCCTTCATTGCTCGGAAGGCTAGAGACCTTCCTCCAACATGACTTTCACAGATTCCTTCGGGAAGCTCGTGAAGCACTGCCTTGACATCGCCTGGGTGGACACATCTAAGGTAGGGACCGGAGAAAGACCTTTTATACAAGTCGCCTCCTGTGGATAAGTGAAAGCGAGCAGCTTTGACTCTTATCTGGTGGGATGTTCTCTTGTCCTCTGGAAGCGTTTCGTCCTTTAAATAGTCCTTCAAGGGATCTATCCAGTTGGGGGCTGATTCCAATTGGAGTATTGGTTTCGCATTTGGCAGCTCGTAGTTGGGGTGAATGCTTGGGCCACTGAGGAAATCGATAGGAATAACCCTTTTAAGGTTAGAATCAACTGCCGAACTCAGGGTTGCTAGCGCATCAGCGTGGCTGTTTTTCCCCCTGGGAAACTGTTGGATGTTGATCTCTTCAAAGCTCGTCATTAAGTTTTTCACCAGGGAGAGGTAGGCTGCCATCCTTTGCCTTATAGTCTCCACTTATTTGGTTGGAAACTAGTTGCGAATCGCCGAATACCAGTAAACGTTTTGCTCCCAGAGTTTGCGCTTTTTGGAGACCTGCTATTAGGGCTTCGTATTCTGCTTCGTTGTTGGAGGCTGCAAATCCCAGCCTAATTCCTTGGTCAAGGACTGTGTTTTCTGGAGTGATGAAAATAATTCCTACCCCTGCCCCTTTTGAGTTGGAGGCTCCATCAATGAATAGTTTCCAGTTTTCCACTGTAGCTTGGTTATTTTGCTCTGTTGGCTTGGGCTGGTCGGAGGGCTCTTCGCCTGTGAATTCAGCTACGAAATCAGCGAGGATTTGACCCTTGATAGCTGTCCTTGGTTGAAATTGGATGTCAAACCGGGCGAGCTCGACTGACCATTTAGACAGCCTGCCTGACAAATCCGCCTTCCTTAGGACAGCCTTTAGGGGGTGTGATGTAAGGACGATGATCGTATGAGCTTCGAAGTAATGCTTTAGCTTTCTCGAGGCTATTACTAGGGCGAATGCGAGTTTTTCCAAGGGTAGGTAACGTTGCTCGACATCCAATAAGGTTTTTCTCGCGTAATAGACGGGATGTTGGATTCCTGTAACTTCGCACATTAGCGCCGAGCTGACAGTATGACTGGATACAGAGAGGTAGAGGTACAAAGAGTCCATTTGTTATGGTATTACAAGCAGTGGTGGAGTGCTTAGGTAGGACTTGAGCTCGTCCAATGCTTGCGAGCAATCTGGGATCCACTCTACTGTTTTTCTGCACTTTAAGAGTTGGAAGAAAGGCTTGCATCTCTCGGAGGATTTAGAAATGAAACGATTTAGAGCAGCGAGCATCCCAGTGAGCTTCTGTACATCCCGGATTGTGCGAGGAGGTTGCACTCTGTTGATTGCATCAATCTGGTCCGGATTAGCCTCTATGCCTCGCTTGCTGACCAAATACCCAAGAAACTTCCCTGACTGGACACCGAAGGAACACTTGCTCGCATTAAGTTTCATTCGGTACTTCCTGAGGATTTCGAAGGTGCTTGACAGGTCCGAGAGGTGATTCTCCTTCTCCTTACTCTTGACGAGCATGTCGTCGATGTAGACCTCCATTGTGTCTCCTATCTAATTCTTGAACATTTTAGTAACTAGCCGCTGATAGGTTGCCCCTGCATTTTTGAGCCCAAAAGGCATGACCTTGTAACAATATAAACCAACCGTCGTGATAAATGTCGTTTTGTCCTGATCTGGGGCATACAAGGGAATCTGGTGATATCCTGAGTATGCGTCCAGGAAACTCATTCGTTCGTGGGCTGCAGTGGCGTCTACTAGTTGGTCTATTTTTGGAAGAGGGAAGCTATCCTTGGGGCAGGCTTTGTTGAGGTCAGTAAAGTCTATGCAAAATCTCCACTTTCCATTGCTTTTCGAAACTACCACTGGGTTGGATAACCATTTGGGGAATTGCACCTCCCGTATGGATCCTGCTTCCGGCAGTTTTTCGACTTCCTTTTCTATTGCTCTGGCCTTCTCGGGAGCAGTTCGCCGTGCCTTCTGCGTTATCGGCTTGAATGTGGGATCGACGTGTAACTGGTGGCAGACCATATTGGGATCGATTCCTGGCAGCTCATAAGGTTCCCAAGGAAAACGTCTATGTTGCTTCTGAGTAAGGTTGACAATTCCTTTTTCTCTTGGTCGGTGAGTGACGCTCCAATCAGGAAGACCCTGCTATTGTCGCCTTCCCTAGCCGCCACTTCCACCAGCTCCTCGACGACACGCTCGGAGGGGAGGAGCCTGGTCTCTTCCACTCCAGGCCTTCCACATTTTAATTGCTATTTGGAAGGAATTGCACCTTCCTAAACTTTATCGCTGGGTTAATCGGCCTTTTTCTCTGGCTTTGGTCGGATGGCCGCTATGAAGCACTTCCTTGCCATCGCCTGTTCGTCGTGTATCTCCATGACTCCTCGCTCGGTAACATATTTGAGCTTCTGATGGTAGGTCGAGGAGACTGCCTTCATGGCATGAAGCCATCCCCTGCCGAGGATGGCTTGATACGGTGAATCAATGTCGACCACCAAAAACTCGATCATCTTGGAAACATTTCCAGCGCGCACTGGCAGTACTATTTTTCCCAGGGGCATGGTCATTTTTCCAGCGAAGCCGACCAGAGGGACAGCAGCTCCCTTTAGGTCGGCGACGCTCAACTTCAATTTCCTGAACAGGTCGATGTACATTACTTTGGATGAGCTTCCTTGATCGACGAGTAGCTTGTCGATGTCAAAGTTGGCTATCCTGAGTGTAATGACCAAGGCATCATGATGTGGGGTCCTTACTCCCACTAGGTCTTCATCCGTGAAAACAATATGCTTGTTGTAGTTGACGTCCTCTGCTCGCCGACGTTTTCCTGACTGTGATTTTGCTGGATCAATCTGAAAAGCTTGCATTACCGTTGTCAGATTCTTTACCTCCATTCGAGCTGAGTTCCCTTGTATTTGCTTGACGTCGGATACTCCATGGATTACTGCGAATTCATGTCCGGCATCATCCTCCAGCACGTTGTCGGGTTTTACCTCTCTGTGGGCAGCCATTTTCTCTACCTTCTTTTCCACAAAGTCATTCAAATGCCCATACTGGGCCAACTCCTCGAGGTGGGACTTAAGAGCCTTGCAGTGCTCGGTCTTATGCCCTCCCTCTTTGTAGAAAGCGCATCTATTTCTTTTCGTGGGGTCTCCTCCCATTTTCCGGGGCCATTTGATGAACGGCTCATCCTTGATCTTCGCGAGAATTTTGTAAATTGGCTCTTTGAAGACAGTGTTGATCGCCTGGAACGATTTTGTTACGTCAGGGTTTCCTCCGTTTCGGGATCCATTCTTGCCCCCACTCTTTCCTCCTTTCTTCTGGTTCTCAACTTTCTCACTTCCCTTGGTAGTGAGCTTGGTTCGGCCGTTTTCTCCTAAATTAAGGCGGGTGACATCTTCCACCTTTGCGTATTTCTCAATCCGGGCCATCAGGTCGTCAATGGTCATAGCTTCCTTCTTCGTCAAGGACTGGTAAAGGAGGGAAGAGTTAGGTAACCCAATTTTGAAGGAGGCCACTGCCACCTCTTCCACGCAGTCCTCAATCTCTTTGAATAACTCCTAGTACCTCTTTGCATAGTCTCGGAGTGTTTCTTGAGGCATTTTCTTCATGGTTAATAGAGCATCCATCCTTTTGGGATGGGAGCTGCTGGTGATGAACCGGGCCGTAAAGAGCTCGGCCATGGATTTGAAATTCCTGATGGATCGGTGAGGGAGTTTTTTGAACCATTTCTGGGCCACGCCATGGAGGCTCGAGGGGAAAATACGGCACATCAGTGCATCCCGGTGATTCCAGAGGGTCATGGCCTGCCGGTACTGCCTGACATGATCAATGGGATCAGTCTTCCCGTCGTAAATCTTGAACCTAGGAATGGAAAATTTCTTGGGAGCCTCTTCCTCTTTAATTTCCCTCGTGAAGGGTGATTTCATCTGGGTCTTGAGGGCTCTCCTGGCGAGTTCTCTGGTCGACCTAGTGCCGCGGTGAGTTGGATGTTGGTCCATTTCTCTGCGGACCAGGTTCCGTATGTTCTCGTCGCTGCGAGAAGGATTCTGATAGCGGCGATCTCTTCTTAGTTGTTCGCGGAGATCGTCGTCTGAGTCGCCACCTTCGACCCCTTGATATTCCCGCCTAGGGCTCCTTCCTCGGCTGCGAGATTTGCTCGCCCGAGGGCTAGGAGTGCGATAGGGGTGTCTTCTGGTATCAGGATGTAGTCCCTTCTCCAGTCTTTCCAGTCTTCTTTTCAAGCGAGCATTCTCAGCCTCGTATCTGCGAGAAGACTCCCTCTAATCGTGGAGCCTTGCCTCATATGCATCAATCAATCTGAATATCTGCGTGGACCTTGCTGGTCCTTGACTTTCTTCTGAGGCTGGCCTTTCCAAGCGGGCCCCACGATTTGAACGTCAGACTTCAGACCTAATCCTGCGAGGAGCAGGTGGCTCTTGAATATCTCCTGCTTGAGGAGCGTTGCTGCTATGACCAGACATCTTAGATTCTTTTCTTGGTGTGGGCTCTTCTCAGGGAAAGATGAACGTTTCCCACAGACGGCGCCAATTGTGGTGACAATTACTGTTGGTGACAATTATTGTGCAACACAAATATATATGAGAGAAGTAATGACCAAGAAAGAACAAATAAAACGCCAATCACACAACAACGGATAAACGTGGTTCAGGGAAGAGATGCCTACGTCCACGGTGGTGCAGTCAGTATTATTTCTCAATATTCTGGGGAATGAGTACAGAGAATACAACTTGTCCTTTGCCCCGGACCTAGGGTTTAATTTATATATGTGTAGGTTAGTTAATGGAGATGATGGATTCCTCCATTTTAGCCATCTTCCCTATAACTTCCCTTCATGGGATCGTGCCCCCCCATAACTTCCCTTCATGGGATCGTGGGGAAATCGGATCCATACAAAAGATGGGGGGCCTGGACTTTGGGCCGCTTGGGCTAGGCTACTCGTCCAGGCTTATAGTACTAAATTCCGGGTACCCACAGTTACATAGTAAAGATGAGGCTATTAATGTATTTAAACAATATAAGAATGAAGTTGAGAATCAATTAAGCAAAACAATAAAGTCTATTAGGAGTGATAGAGGAGGTGAATATGAATATCCATTTGAGGAATTTTGTTCTGAAAATGGGATTATTCATCAAACAACCGCTCCTTATTATCCTCAATCGAATGGTGTTGCTGAACGCAAAAACCGTACTTTGAAAGAAATGATGAACTCAATGTTATTAAGTTCAGGAGCTCCACAAAATTTGTGGGGGGAAGCCTTACTTTCTGATAATTACATTCTCAATAAAGTACCTCACAAAAAGACTCACAAGACACCTTATGAATTATGGAAAGGTCGAAGATCTTCCTATAAATATTTACGAGTGTGGGGGTGCTTATCCAAAGTGATGGCTCCTAAACCTAAAAGTAAGAATAGGGCCAAAAACCGTGGATTGTGTATTCATCGGTTATGCTACTAATAGCAGTGCATATCGATTTCTAGTTTGTAAATCTGAGATTTCGGACATTCATGTAAATACGGTTATTGAATCGAGGGATGCTTCATTTTTTGAAAATGAATTCCCGTATAACATGACCCGAGAATCTGGTCCTTCTAAAAGGACAAATCAAGCTACTACAAGTGGTACTCATCAACCTATTGAATCAATAGAGGATGAACCAAGACGTAGTAAAAGAGAAAAAACCTCGACTTCTTTCGGTCCGGATTTTCTAACATATTTTTTAGAAAATGAACCTCAATCGTATAAAGAAGCTATATCCTTACCCGATGCTTCCAATTGGAAAGAAGCAATTAATAGTGAAATTGAATCCATATTACAAAATCATACATGGGAACTAGTGTATCTTCCACCAGGTTCAAAACCGTTAGGTTATAAATGGATCTTCCAAAATAAATTGAAGGCTGATGGATCAATTGATAAATATAAAGCTAGACTTGTAGCTAAAGGCTATAGGCAAAAGGAAGGGTTGGATTACTTCGACACATATTCACCGGTAACAAGAATAACGTCCATTCGGATGTTAATAGCAATAGCTGCTATTAATGGACTTGAAATACATCAAATGGATGTAAAAACTGCATTCTTAAATGGTGAACTAGACGAGGAAATTTATATGGAGCAACCTGAAGGGTTCAAAGCTCCCGGACAAGAAGGAAAAGCATGTAAGCTTGTTAAATCACTATATGGATTAAAATAAGCACCTAAACAATGGCATGAAAAATTTGATAATGCAATGTTATCAAATGGTTTCAAAATCAATGAATGCGATAAATGTGTTTACTTTCAATACATTCATAATGGATATGTCATTGTATGCCTCTATGTTGATGATATGCTTATCATGGGTAGTAACTTGGAAATTGTCAAAACTACAAAACAAATGTTGAGTAGTAGATTTGACATGAAAGATATGGGAATCGCCAATGTTATATTAGGAATTAAAATTTCTAGAACATCGGATGGACTTATATTATCTCAATCTCATTACATAGAGAAAGTACTTGAAAAATTCAAGAAGTATGATATTAGTCCTACCAAGACACCTGTAGATGTAAATTTACATCTAGCAAGAAATAATGGTGAAAGCATATCTCAACTAGAATATTCTCGTATTATCGGCAGTTTAATGTATATCATGAACTGTACGCGACCAGACATAGCATACTCAATAAGTAAGCTAAGTCGATTTACGAGTAATCCAGGAAGAGATCACTGGAAAGCAATATTGAGAGTTTTGGGTTATTTAAAATATACTGAAAACTATGGATTGCATTACTCAAAATATCCAGCTGTTCTTGAAGGACATTGCGATGCAAATTGGATATCTGATACAAAAGACTCTAAGTCTACGAGTGGGTATGTGTTTACCCTCGGAGGTGCAGCCGTATCTTGGAAATCCTCAAAACAAACGTGCATTGCTAGATCAACAATGGAATGTGAATTCATTGCACTAGACAAAGCTGGAGAAGAAGCTGAACGGCTTCGAAATTTCTTAGAGGATGTTCCAAATTGGTCTAAACCTGTGCCCGCAATATATATACATTGCGATAGCCAATCAGCGATTTGAAGGGCACAAAATCACATGTATAACGGAAAGTCACGACATATTCGTCGTAGACACAATACCGTTAGACAACTTCTCTCAAACGAAATTATCTCAATTGACTATGTAAAGTCAAAAGATAATATATCGGATCCACTAACGAAAGGTTTAAACCGAGAGCAAGTTGAAAGATCATCGAGAGGAATGGGTCTAAAGCCAATAAATAAATAAGAATCAATATAGTGGCAACCCAACCTAGCTGACTGGAGATCCCAAGATCTAGCTTCAATGGGCAAACCGAACTACATAGTATTCAGTAAGCACTGGAGGATATTTAATCCTATCCATTCCAAAGATGAGACAGTGCACATCTGCCGCGAAATTAGGATAAGTTATGCTTTTAATGACATCTATATCTTAGTACGTCTAAGTGGGGTATTGCAGAATACTCTTTATGGAAGTCACCTACGTGAGTAAGAAGGGGGCCACTTCTATGAGAATAATGAAAGGCATATTCTCTAAAATACTTGCGGAACCAAGTGGTGTTCACGGCCAAAATGAACACAAACGTGAGAACCAACTGTGTTGAAGAATTGTTGTGTGAATACTGTTGTCTAGATTTACAAAAACGGTTGACGGTTCAAGGACGTGAAGTCTACTGATTAACCAAGTAAATCCGATAGTATATCACTAAGGAAAGTTCAAGGCCACTAGGCTACTTCTCCCGATGCAATAAGTTTTCAGTTTTACTCAACTTGTGTCTGCATCTGCATAAGCATCTGTTTTGTTTTATTTATAGCGATATATCATTCATGTGGGGGATTGTTGGAAAATTGGAATTGAATGGGTATTATAAAGCTGTCCAGATTTTTCTGGACAGATTTTTGAGCAACTTTGAGCTCAAATTTAGGTGGGACCCACACTACGAAAATTGTGGGACCATATACGAATGCGTTCACCTCCACAAGGAGATTAACGTAGTATATTCATATGTCCAATTTCAATAAGTTATGAATGATAAATATGTTCCCAAAGTGACTCACAAAGCAATGAAAGTTAATGAATTGGGTATGTTTTAACTCTTGTCCCACATTGGAAGGGTGGTGGAATTTTGATGAGTTAATAACACCCCAAGTATGGACTAAGGCTTGGATGCCTTGGGGGTATCCCAACTCTTTGAAGGGGAGATGACCAAATCTATGCACGGGTTGACTTTCGGTCAAAAGTCCACACGCGCGCGCGTCCGGCCGACTCGGCTCGTTTCGGGCTCGGGCTTGGGCTTATAAAAATATCCTACATTTTTTGGCCGAATTTATTTAACTTTCTGGGCTTTAATTATTAATTAATTATGAAATTAATTAATTAATTAATAAACTGTTGGCAGTTATTGCCAACAGTCAACAGTTAATTCGTTTAACTGTTTTTTACAGTTGTGCCAACCGTCAATTACTTTGCTATAAATACAGATGCCTCCCTCCGGTTTTAAACTACTGAAAATTTTCCCTCCTCCAGAATTGCTGTCGTTTTTCTCCCAGAAAATTCATGTCCTTTTCCTGCATAACATATCTTGCATTATTGTTGAGTTGAGTAAAAGCCACAGACTGAGTTCGTTGTAATTAATTATTGTCGTGCTACATAATTAATTAGAAAAATCCGTTCTATCTTGGGAGACAATATTCATCAACCTCGAAGCACAATGGAGGGAATAAATTGTCTTAGGGACACTGTGAGATTCACAGGGCTCGAATTATCTTTCTATTTTTATTATTATTTCTGCAAATTCAAGTAAGTGTTTCATCTCTGTAATTCTGTTTTAATTCCGAATTATATTTTAATTATTAATTCTGTACAATTGTTATTTATAAATTGTAGACATAACACTTTCTGCTAAAAATAGAGTCTAAGAAGTTCCAGTTTAAATGGTCGTATTCTATCTCTAAATCAATTTCGAATACCACACCTTCTTTTTGTATTCATATTCCTCTTATACCTCACTACAAGCTAAACTCAAATTAAGAATTATTCTACTTCTCACAAATGTCACATGATTCTCTGAAATTGTCTCACTCAAAATCATTATAAATTTAATAGAAAAAATCTTTCGCCAAAATTTAATTATTGTCATTTTAATAATTTTATGTTTATTTATATTAAACTTTTGCCATTACCACACGGTTAAAAGCCTCAAGATAGAGTTCATTTTCATGATAAAAATAGGTAGCAGTCCTCACTTAGGTAGGTGTGACGTGGACTTTGATATCACTACACATGGATACGCAAGCACTTTGAGCGAAGCCCGAGGTGCACATCTAATTTTGTAATTATTAAATGCTCTTATATGATGTCGCGTCTATACACTGCTCTATTATATATATGAGATTTATCTGACTTCAAAAATTTCCCCCTTTTTACCTTGATTATACCTTGAAACATATTTTTTTTTGTTGAAAAATATTGTGTTTTTTACACAAATTATTTTATAACCAAATTAATATATTAGTCAAAGTAGGATCAAGTACGTGCGAGTTCCTTGTAGCATGACGAGTCACGCGATATATTTATTTGTTTAAAACGGATAAATGATGAATAAGAAATTTGGTATCAACATGCCCCATTTATGTATAAAGGTTATTGGAAAATTTTATTTAATTTTTTGGGACGGATTTTCGTAACTGTCGCTAAAGGTTGTGACTGTTCGCTATATAGTGACTGCTTTCAAAACCGTCCCTAAAGGTCGTGACTGTTTACCATAAGTTGTGACAGTTCATGAAAAACGTCCCTAAAGTGACTGTTTTCTAAAGACATGTCTTTTCATGAAAAAATACTTTGTTTTCTATAAATACATTACTTGTCTTCATTTTTAAAGAGAGGAAATAAGGAGGAAAAATATTTTCTATACTTTCCATTCCCGATCGAGTCGGATAGAGTATCAAACATAATTGGTTCATGAGACACGCACACTGAAGTGCTTCTTGCGTGCTCATTGTTCAATGCCGTAAGCACTGTAGCGGGAGCACATTTTGTCTTAAGGAGAGAGTGTCAAACACTTGACTCGATCATATTCTTCGTTTGTAAGTTTTATAGTGATATTAATTTTATTGCATAAATATGATTTATTTCATATTTTAAATTTGATAAAACACATAAAGTATATGTTTTAAATAACAATCTTAAGAAAAAATGCGATTTTATTATGATTTAAGTTATATATTTTTTGTGCTTATATATATATATAAGATTCCGAAAAAAAAATGATTTACAAATGTGTTTGTAATATGTTAAATATGATTGCATGCGTTATTTGTTTTTCGTTGTCCCCAAAACTGATTATCTATTGACATTCATGATATGTTTTATATCATAATAATGTTACAAAATTCTCTTTTATGCATCATCGGATCATGATTGTTGAAGACATCTCATGTGTTAAAATGATTTTGTTGATTTTTGTCTAAAGTCAACTATTTTGAATGGTGAATAGTTTATTATATATTTGGTGAAAAGTGATTATTACAAACTGTTTTTGGTTTATTATCATTGTAGCATTAAGATGAAGGAGTTCCATGAAAGTCATGGAATCCAAAATTAAGTGTGTTGATACATCATGTAGAATTAAATGATGAAAATGCATTCAATATGTTTTCTAACTATACGATGTACTTCAATTTGGAATGATGCAAAAGTATTTAGACACTGCAATAATATGGCTAAATATATGTATGTAGTCGACTTGTGATAGCAATTCACGATTTCCCAGTGAATTATTATTATGACGATCTGTGTCAGGAATTATATATCCCCATTAAAAAAAATTATAACTAATGAGTTATTATTTTATGCATGAGATATCACCTTTGTGATATTATGATTTCTGACATTTGAGAACACTGTTATATCTGTTGAAGATGTGTGTTCAAAACCATGCATTTGTATGTATACGATGTTTTTTTTTATTTTTTTATACATTTGGCGGTTCAATTAGATTGGACTTTAGGTTGTTTAAAAGTATGAACCAACACAATACATGAACAGATAAGTGCATGCAAATTGTAAGTCTCAATCGGTGTACTTTTATTTAATTAATTGCGGTATGGTCAGAAAGTCTTTTATTTGACAAATTATATCCATTGACATGATACAGCCAAATCTTTAAAAATGTCAACGACCATTGTTTATATACGAGACGGGTAAAATACCCATAGACCCTGATTGCCATAATTGAAAGTGATCACGTGTATAATAATATGTGATATCATTAAACTAGCAACCATTTTTTATGTATTGGGGCACTGTTCAAGAAGGCATTTTGTGTCAAGGTGATACAAATATTTGCATATGTTTAATATATTGTGACATTTAAAGATTGGATACATGTTTAAAACATGTCAAAATTTGATCATACATTTTGTGATGTTTACAAGTCTTTGGAATGACACCATACGCATAGTAATGTGACAATAATATATATGAGATTATTTTATGGTCTCTTGTATGGTTATATGTATACGTGTGATAATACTATTTTAGTGTCATGACATAATTTTTTGAGTTATTCCATTAAAGAACATTTAGTGAAATATGATGACACAATTAGTTATTCATTGATGTATTGCACACTAAATTAAATTAGGTTACATGAACGAAAATGTGATATATTTAGTTACATGAATTGAGTTTCATTCCATGCATAATTACAATCTTTAATTGTTGTGATAATTCATGTAATCTCGATTTTACGTTTAAATTGGTTTTTACCTCCCGTGTCAAAAAGAGAAAAAGAAAATATAATGCATTGTCCATTATTGTTGGTATGTATGTTAAAAATTGCAATGCATGCATTATATCGACTCTTAGAGATATGAATATGCACTATTGTTTAAAACGATGTGAACCAACATGTTAAAAATTTGAGAATATTAAATTCACTCATAATAAATTAAAAACTCCTATAGGTTAGGAATTTATTATGTTTGCATAATTTTATATAGTTGATGCCATGTTGTGGCATCCGATGACCTAACGTCCTGGAATAAAAATTGAGGTGTGTAATGACATACTATTCTCACGTGTAGAAGTCTATTGGAAATTTGTGGCATGATCGTATATCATTAACCATATACTTAAATAGCATATTTATAATGCGACTTCTAATTTTAGGGGTGACCCTTTCACTCTCAATTTTGTGAGACACTTTCATCAAAATATCATTGGCACATGCTATGTTAAACATGATGTTTCATGAAGAATTACATTTTTATGTAACATTCAATTGATGTTCACATTGATGAAAAATAAATGCAATTTCTATTGTTATCGTGGTGCTCATTTTTCCATGACGAAAGACTTGAAAGAGTGGATATGATTAATTTCAATAAATTACTCCACTTCATGTCTATATGGAAAAATATTCTACAAATAAGAAACAACGTGAATGGGTAGGTCCTACATTCTCAATTAGTTGGACAATATATTGAATAATGCAATGCCCAGTGAATATTGCAAAAGATATGAGAGTCTTTAGTTGCTATAAAGTGATACATTCCTTTTCATAATGTATAAATTCATTTTGGAAGAATTTTATACTTCCAATTAATGTGTTTATATATGTGAATGTCAAACTTGTTCTTCAATGGAGAAAATTTAGTGTGGCATGATTACAGATCTATTTATTGGATTTATGATTCAAAATTCAGAACCGAACGGTTTAAAGACTGCTTTAAAGATGGTATATAATTAAATCATAAATCAATATAAATGATCAAGGGATTCAGAACCGAGCGGATTCAAAACTGCTTTAAAGAAGGTAGAATCAAATTATGGTCTCATTGGAGACTTAGGCGTAATGTCAAGACTCCACAATTAGTAAACTCAAAGAGGGCAAGAAACCAAATTGCATATTTTATATTATGATATTTTTAAAAGTTCATAATCATAAGAATATGTTCAAATGGTTTTGAGGCATATAAATTACGTGTGACAAAACTTTAGTTTAATACTAAGAATTGTCACAAGTGCATTGGTATGCCTATGGAACAATAAGGAATATATCATTAAATGTCGAAATTACTAAAGTAGAGAACTTATCTCAAATAAATTTTAGTTAGAATGAAATGAATGTATACCTTCTAAATGGATTTGAGAATAAATGTATCAATTTTGTATAATTTCAAATTTATGTTTGAAATTGTGGGGGAAGTATTGTGTTTTTTTATGATGGTATTCTCAACACATTAACCCACGATAGTATTTGATTGCATAAGTGCATTTAACACTACTGAAAGTGTAATATTTGATTGCATAAGTGCATTTAATGTACTATAGTATTTTCAATGAGCATTTGTCTAGAGAAGTGTATACTTCATTGATTGAATGATAATTAATACTTAAGTACTTTGATTATATTCCAAGGTTGGAAATGATTAAGCGTGTAAACAAATCTTTAGAATAAAGATAATGGATCAAAGAGTATAAAGTACGAATGAGTCGTTCAGATCGATACTAAGATATAAGTGACAAATGACGCAAACATTAGGAAACTATGAATATATTTTAAACAATATATGACTTTTGAGACTCGTATTCCGAGTGATATATTAGCACAATTTGAGGTGTTAATGTTTGGAAATCCTCCTATGATGATATATGAATATTATTTCCTAGAAAGCAAGGTATCTTGACAATTTTAAAGAGGATGATTTGAGATAACAAGTCTAATGCATGTTCTTGCAATTGAAAATCATTGCTTGAAAAGGCATAAAGCAATTTGGGAAGACACGACTTATTAGTCATGACATAAGACCATAAAGAAATCTTTCCTTGTTAGTGATAACATTAGGCCTAATAAAATCATTGCGGATCCGCTAACAAGAAAGTAAGATACGTACATCAAGGGGAATGGGATTATAGCCAGTTAAAACCTAAAAGAATTTCCATAATGGAAACCCAACCTAAATGACTGGAGATCCAAAGAATTAGGTTCAACGGGACAACCTAATTATGTGCGATTTAGTTAGCACTGAGAAGAAAATAATTTCTTCCTCCCATTCCTAGGATGAGTCAGTGCACTATCTGCCGCGTGTAACAGGATAAATTTTATCTTAATGATTTCTATATCTTGAACATAAGGATCAAGTGGGGTATTAGCAGGATACTCTTTATAGAAATCACCTATATGAGTGAGAAGGGGCCACTTCTATGAGAATAACCAACGACTACATTGTTAAATTCTCTAACACACTCATGAAACTAGAAGGTGTCCAAGGCCAAAACGGACACAACAGTGAGAACCAAGAATTTTCGGAGAAGGACTGTGTGAATTCTATTGTCTCGGTTTACACAAAAAGGTTGATCAATTCAAGACATCGCGATCATTGATTGGCTAGTAAACCCGATAGTCTCTCATTAGGAAATATTCAAGGCCAAAAGCTATCTTTACCGATGCAGCTCTTTTCCACTGATACTCTGTCTAATTTTTCTTCATGTTCATTTGATTCTTCACCCAAATTTCATTCATGTGGGGGATTGTTGGAAAATATTGTGTTTTTACACAAATTATTTTATAACCAAATTAATATATTGGTCAAAGTAGGACCAAGTACGTGCGCGTTCCTTGTAGCATGACGAGTCACGCGATATATTTATTTGTTTAAAACGAATAAATGATGAATAAGAAATTTGGTATCAAAGTGCCCCATTTATGTATGATGGTTATTGGGAAATTTTATTTAATTTTCTGGGACGGATTTTCGTAACTGTCGCTAAAGGTTGTGACTGTTCGCTATATAGTGACTGTTTTCAGAACCGTCCCTAAAGGTCGTGACTGTTCACCATAAGTTGTGACAGTTCATGAAAAACGTCCCTAAAGTGACTGTTTTCTAAAGACATGTCTTTTCATGAAAAAATACTTTGTTTTCTATAAATACATTACTTGTCTTCATTTTTAAAGAGAGGAAATAAGGAGGAAAAATATTTTCTATACTTTCCATCCCCAATCGAGTCGGATAGAGTATCAAACATAATTGGTTCGTGGGACACACACACTGAAGTGCTTCTTGCGTGTGTCGAGACTGTTTTATCCTGGGAGGCAAACGCTCATTGTTCAATGCCGTAAGCACCGTAGCGGCAGCGCATTTTGTCTTAAGGAGAGAGTGTCAAACACTTGACTCGGTCATATTCTTCGTTTGTAAGTTTTATAGTGATATTAATTTTATTGCATAAATATGATTTATTTCATATTTTAAATTTGATAAAACACAAAAGTATATATTTTAAATAACATTTTTTACACACTTGTTATCCGTTATAAAACTCGCACCACAACCTATGTCTTTAGCTAATTGTTGAATTGTGTTTATATTAATCACAAACAACACACTTTTCGACATCCCAATTCTCATTTTCTCGACACTCGCTAAATTATCCACCAAACCCGATCAAGTTCTAGAGCCACCTACCTCACCTGAAACAATATAAAGGTGTCATTCACAAATTAGAGGTGAGTACTCAATAATGTCTTTCCCAGTCTTGAAATCCTCTTTAGCCACACTAGCACAACCTCAAGCCTTCCACACACAAAAGAATAGAAAAGGAGACATGGTCTCCTTGCGTATACTCCAAAACACTGTTTTCGACAAGTGATCTAGAACCCCCAATCAACATGGGCATATATTTTTCCAACTCACCTTTAAAAAAATACAACTCTCTCTTCTTCACTTTATATTCCTCTTCCACTTCACTGAAAATCAACATAATATTTAAACTTTACCTTCCCTTTACAAATGAATCATGATTAATATCAAGTGTAGCTTATATAACTTCTCTAATTCTTAATAAAACAACCCTATGCAACAAAATATTTTAATCTTTAGGACAAAACCTATTTTTTCGAGAATCAAACAAATGCCATTCTCATTTCACTTACTATGTTTCCCGATTATTATGGGCTTTTTCATAAAATCTCTTAAAGAATCTCAGGATATCCCCTTTCCAAGTTTTCCAATTCTCATGACCATTGAAGAAACATCCTCCAACCACATTTCGAATCTCTTCCTCTTCAATGATCCTACTCAATCCACCTAGATTTTTCCTCCCCAATAAGGACCTAATCTAAATCTTGTTACCTCCTTTATTTATTTATTTATTAATAACACTTTAAGACATTTAGCAATTGTCACTACCATTTTGCTTCTTCTTGCTAATTGATTTCACCACTTTGGTTTTCTAATTTATTCATGATAATTTCTAGCATTCACAATTCTATGAAATTACTTTAAATTATTCTTTCATTCTTTAACCAATTTCACTTTAGCTTTTTTCTGCTAAGAAATCTAATTTTTTGGAAAACAAACTTATTAAAGAAGTTGTTCCGTTCCCTTCTCAATCTTCATTCAAAATACCTAACTCCTCTCCATTTGCTCATTTCCAACACCATTTATCATTGCTCACATCCCAAAATAACTCTTTGTTCCATAAGTGAATTTTCTCTTTTGTTAATTGAAATGTTTGCATGAATTAGTACCCTTACCACCCTTCCACTATTTTCTCCTCCCATTATTTTTTAATTCATTTCAAATGTGCTTGTGTTCACATATGTTCAAATCTAAATATGGGCCCTATTTATCTTTATTCAGATATATTTCCCATTAAAACAAAACCATGTATGGGGGGATTTAATACCATACACAAGATGAATGAAAAATTAAAACATCGTGCAAAACATGGGGTATACAAGAAAACCAATAGCCCACTCCAAGACCTCGAAATAGGGCCACTCCTTTCTTTAAAAGTCCTCTAAGAAATTAGCAAAATTAATGGCGGGGGGACAAAAAGTCCTCTCTAATACATAAATGCAAAGAGTTCAAGATAATATGAATCGGGGTTTTAAGGTATATTTCAATTCCCTCAAAGCACATCCTATTTCTCTCTTTCCACAACATCCACAAAATACAAAGAGTTATCCTCCATAAATATCGATTACATCTCCCCAAGACCCTACATCACCATGTCGCCATCACATCCAACACTGAATTAGTCATAGTCGAGGTCATCCTAACAAGAGAGAGAATCACGTCCCAAAGGATCGTCCCCAACTAACAATATAATAGTAAGTGATCGACTATCTGCTCCTCCTTTTAAAGATAACAACAACAGTCATCATGCATCTCTCCCTACTCTTGAAATTATCTATCATCAAAATGGTATATTTAGTGGTTGTTTAAACAAAAATCTCAACCTTTAGCGGTGCCTATGTTAACCATATTTGCCTCTAAGGGAAACCACCATGATATCCATCACCAAAGCTAAATAATACGCACGAGAAAGACCCCTAAACACTACCCAACCATCTCAAAACATTCTCTCCCACCCCCACCCAAAAAATATATATATAAAAAATCACCCCTTAGACCGCCCAAATAACACACCCATCTCCTCTAACTCCCAATCCTCAAACGGTATAGTAAATATAGGATTCCAGGCCTCCATATTGTCGATCCAAAAAAATGTGGTCAGCCACGGACTCTTTCCTATCTTTTTTAATCTGATAGAGACCGGGAAACTTCTTCCCTAAAGAACCCTCCCCATACCACTTGTCCCACCAGAATCTCACTCGGTGGCTATCACCTAAACGAAAATAAGTATATATGAAGAACTCACACCCACCCAATAATGTGCTTCCATAACCTTACCCCATAAGGAAGGCAAGTGGGTTGAGAAGCTAATCCATTAAGACCTCGATTGAAATGAGCAACAGCCATACGTCTCCAAAAACGATTTTCCTAAAACGAAAATCTTCATAATCACTTACATAAAAGTGTCTTATTGAAATAGAGCTAAATTTATTATACTCGTACCCCCTTCTTCACCGATTTACACCTCCCAATACACTAGGTAGTAGGTGAAACTTCCTCGTTATCCTTTCATAGAAAATCTTGCATAAGTTTTTCAAGTCTCCTCCTATATAGAGTATGTTGAACCAAGTAAAGGTTCCCCTCCAATGGTCATTCCACTAACTTTATATCATTAATAAACCCCAAAAATATCTCATTGATTTAGGCAATATTATATTTTCATTATGCTCCGAAAGGAAACAAACTTCATTAAATCCCTATTAATACACCACGACACATTCAAACCACCACTTACCCTTGTTAACTCCTCCCATCCCTTTTATTGAAATTCTCCACTGGACCATAAACTCCGGATTAACGTCATACTTGCGCATCATCTAATCCTGTTAACAAATAAGAAATGGAATTATTTTCAATAAGACAATCAATCTTCTCTACTATTCTTGAATCCCATACTATATTCACTCTGCCTGAGATGCCACATGAATTTAAACTACACCACCTCGTCTATCTCCTACCCCATAAACTTCTCACCACCCCCCTCAAAATACATAAAAACTATGTCTCTTGGAAGCACCCCACATCTGGATTCCATAAAGAAAGGGATCCTTTTACCACCACCCTTTTATTAAGGTCGTTCAACCTATTTATAATCAGAAAAATAATATGGAGTTTTATAATTGAAAACCATCCGATAAATCACCCCTACTCCCCTTAGCCCACTCTTTTTTATTATAATTAATTGAGGGAATAAATTAGTTAATGGTTTAAAATCACTAGACAATGATCCAACAAAACCTTATGGAGCATTCTTTTCTAGCCTCCAGGAAACATCCCTCCCAACCCTAGTGGACAAAAATCTAAATATTGAAATGAACACAAGTTCCTTCCTTTTGGACCAGCAGCTTCTTTAGGAGTTTTATTTTGAAGAGAAAATAAAGGAAAAGAAAGGAAATTATGCTTTCTTTCCGTCGTTTGGGAGACTACATAGGAAAGAAAGTGTTGTTTCGTCATTTTCCATCGTTTGGGAGTTTAAAAGGGAGGAAATGAAAGGATTTTTTAAAAAAAAAAAATCCCTTCCTTTCTCTCCAAAACCTTCCTTCCAAATCGAAAAGAAATGGAGAGAAATGAAAGTTCTATAAAGAATGCATCTTATTTCCCTTAAAAAAATATTTTCCTTCCAACTTCCAAACACTAGAAGAGAAAATTATTTTATCTTCCTTCCTAAATCCTTTCTCTTATCTTCCTTTCTTTTATCTCTTGTAAATTTTCCTTTCTTTTTTTCTCTCCTAATAAAACTTTCCTTTCCTTTCCTTTCTTTCCTCTAAAAAAACTCCCAAACAAGCTGCAAGTATGAGATCCATTAGTGAGGGGAAGTTATTATAGCAGCGTTGTATATTCATCACACCTAAGGTCTACAATAACATGTAATGAGGGGTGGACCTACATGGTCCCAGGGATGGGTGGCCGTCCTCTCTGGGTATTGGGGATTTTGTTTTAGGAATACGTTAAAAAAATTGGACCTATGTGTAATTTTTCATCGTGAAGGGATTATATTTATGTCAATATAAAAGTTTAGGTCATAGGTGTAATTAATAAAAAAAACATATGCCTTGGATAGATAAAACCTAAACAAAACTTAAACTTCTCTTAACTAAACTTTTATATACCCACCCGCCTCCCTCAACCAACTTTTCTAGTGAGGGTAACTTTGTTTTGTTTTGTTTTGTTTTCAGTTCAATTTTTATTATGTATCTTGTATTTTATGTGTGTAAATTTTTGTGTATGTTATTTTTTCCGTTTGAATTTTTTTAGTTTAATTTTTATGAATGTGTAAATTAATCAATATGAATATTAAAATTAGTTTTATTTTTAAGCCCCTAAGTTTATGAATGTTTTTTTAGTTTAATTTTTATGGATGTTTAAATCAGTTTAATTTTTCATCCCCTAAAGCTCATACCTAGTGCACAAGGATCCCACTTCACTGCAGGGTTTGGGAGAGGTAGATATCGGCGGGTCTTACCTCCATAATATTTTATAATATGAAGAGATCGCTTCCACGTCTCGAACCCGAGACCAACTATAGCTTGGGCAAGGGAACTTGCCATCGCTCAAAGTTTATGAATATTTAAATTAATTTTATTTTTCATCCCATAAGTTTATAAATGTTAAATTAGTTTAATATTTAAGAATGTTTAAATTAGTCTCCAAAAACCTTGTTAGAAATATTCGAACTCCTCAAATATTCTATCATATGATCCACTCAAAGTAAGCCTTTGTGTGAGCAATGTTAGAGATGACACCATGATGAAATATGATAAAATTGGCCTTATCTATCCTCACCCCATCACAAAAACATGAATAGTATTTTTTTTCTCCCTCTCTAACTTTCCATAATGGGCCATTAGCCTAAAACCCTAGCTTATACCAATATATATCGGTATGGGGTATGGGCTTTAGTCAAATTGGACTTCTAAAGAGTTTTCACCATACTA
Source organism: Sambucus nigra (assembly GCA_949130495.1). Classification (NCBI taxonomy): domain Eukaryota; kingdom Viridiplantae; phylum Streptophyta; class Magnoliopsida; order Dipsacales; family Adoxaceae; genus Sambucus; species Sambucus nigra. The sequence goes on along the minus strand of OX422207.1, from coordinate 487,835,861 downwards.
TATGGGTATTGGACTATATTAGGCACTCAAGATAAATAATTATATTCACTTCCAAATAAATACTCAAAATTTTCAAATTATAACCCCATAATTTATTTCCTTTCTTTACTTAATCACGGTTAACTCCACCAAATAATCACGATTCCACTCTAGTTTTATTATCTTTAAAATCACTCAGATATAAAGAGGTCTTATTTGCAAAGTTCATTATGGTACATAATATGATTCCCTAAGTTAAGTGTCTGATACCTGCTTGGTCAAATCAATTTGATGCCACCGCCCGGGTTTTACTTGGCGAAAATAAAATATATAAGTTTATCAAGGGGGTATCATAATCTACGGTATTCCCTGAGAATTCCACCGAATTATGACCTCAGACCTATTCCCACAACTGTCACCCAATGTGAGGGGATCATTTGACATAATATAATATCAGATCTCACCTATTGCAATAAATGTGACATTTGTACAAGAATTCTAGTCTTTATAATTGTTAGAATTAAGAATCTATCCACCCTTTGTAAATAGTGTGAGATTATTTCAGTCTAATCAAGACATCACTTAGACTCAAAATCTCATGGGTGCCCATATTCAATACATTCCTAGGATACAATGGTCACAATCCCCTATTGAACTATCATGCATGCTCACTACAACCCTTTTGATAGGATGTCAACTATAATACCCCAACTGTTAAAAGTTAATTATTTTGGGTATTTTGGTGATTTTATGAAGTTTGCGATAATCGGAATCAAGCACGTGTGTGTAATGATTTAAAATAAGTAAAATGCGGATTTACATGTTCAACCCATAAGGATTCAAGGGTTAAAATATGAAATTTATAGAACTTGGGACTTAACATAAAGAAAAAAATTGTGGGTTCGGATCAATCTGAACAAAAATGGATTGATCCAAAATTTAAATCGAATCGATCTGATAAGGCTAACAATGGATTTGTCCTTTTATTTTTGAGTTGCAAATTTTTGGTTGGTTTACAATGTTGTGTTATCAGTCATATGGTGGTTTTAACAGGTTTATCTTTTCTTTAACTATATTAGGTTACATAGAACCTTTCATTAAGTGTTAAGTGGGTGATTTAATTAATTTGTGTGGGTTTAAGAGAGAGAGAGAAAAAGAGAGAAAGTTAATCTCTATTTTTCTCTATGAAAAACCAACCCTATTCTCTCTCAATGAAGCTCCATTTTAAGAGCTTAATCCTCCATATTTCACCCCCGCATTTCAACCTTGTTACACCTCAAGTCTTTCTCTTACATTATTAAGGAATTAATTGAAGTTGTAGTGGGTTTTGGCTGGTGTTAGAAAGAGAGTCTTTGAAGTGGTTTTTTTAGAATACTTTAGAGAATTTTATGGAGGTTGAATGTGGATCTTTATGCAATATTTGGGATCTTGGAAACCCATTTTAAGTCCAGCTTTGGAGGTGGGGGGTTACCCTCTTCAAAGCCACTTCCAACATTATTGGATCTTCTCGAGGTGGGAAAACTTACCTAGTTGAATAACTAATATTATTTAACTTTTTAAAGCATGATTTATATATATATATATATACACACACACACACACACACTAGGATATGCCCGTGCCTAAAGGCACGCTGAGAATCGCAAAATGGCGAAAAACAATTTAATACGTAATTGCAAGAAGGCAAAATTTTCATTTGCCAACAAAACAAAATGTAATTTAAAAAAAAATGGCCACAATCTCATTTATTTATACGACAAACCCCCCTGCTTAACAAATAACAAATAGTCCAATAATGTTCAAATAGTCTAAATTCATCAATCGAATTGATATTGTGCATCAAATTAACAAAATGTCAATTCTAAAAAAATGGATATAGACTTCTTTGTTTATTGGACTATCCACCCTACTTAAGGATAAAGAACCAATCGTACAATATTCAAAATGTCCAAATTCATCAAGCAAATACTTGAACGAAACAAACTTCTTTAAAAAAATCATGACAATATTCGGCAAAAACTAACATAATAACATAATAAGTTAAATTTTAAAAAAATGGACAAAATTTCATTTGTTTATATGACTATCCACTTGTTTAAGGTATAAAAACACTTCAACAGTAAAAAATAGTGACTTATACGTCACCTATTTAAATAAACAGGCTCATTAATTTGATAAACTATTGGCAGTAATTTGTAATAAATAAAAACAAATTATTCGAATTAAAAAAACAATAAATCAAATTTTGGTTAAAAAAATGTCTTCAATATTAATGACGAAATTGAATTAGTTTGAAAATGTAAAAACAATTTTTACTAATAAAATTAAATTTTAAATAAACAAAAATATTTTACTTAACTTATTTGTGTGTTACTTTTAGGTCCGTCATTCATATATACAAATCGCACATGCATGCACACATTAGTTAAAATCCGCATGTCCAAATACATTTAATTATTCTACACCAAACTGTATAAAATGTTTTTTTATTATTTCACTTTAATTATTGGAAAATCAAATCCTTTTTAACCGCAACCTCAGTTTAGAGCGGTGGATGGGCCAAGCATACTGGCCCAATCTTGAGTTGTCTCAATTGAAGCACGGATGTTAGGTGAAATTACAAATTGCATAGGGTCAAAGCAAAGGGTGGTTAAAGGGGAGGGTAAAGAAAAAAACTGAGCTTTGACTTGAAGTCAGAAAGGCAAGAGATGGAGGTGGGTAAGTTTGGGAGCTGGAATAAAGATGTTTCTCTCAGGTGTTGGGATAACGCTATGTCGTAAAGACTCAAGAGTGTTTGGCAACATTTTTTGGTGGAATTTATCGTATGGTTGTTGTTTCTGCAATCAAATATGGGACATGGGACTCTTACAACATACCCAAAATCCATGGGACATGTTGAGTTTGTGATTAGAATATAAGGGGATGAGGGTGAAGTTGGGTATACATATATAAAGAGACAAAGTAGAAGAGAGAGAATCAAGAAAGCAGTGTCCATGCTTCTCCCTCTTCTCTCTCTCTAAATTGTTTGTTTGTTTGGATTGAGATGTTTTCGTTTTGTTTTTGTTTTTGTGAATGACATTTTGGGATTTGTTTTAGTTGATATGTTTCAACTGTGTTGATATGTATGAGATGAGGGTAATGAAAACACTCATCACCACCAGAATACGCCCTAAGCCCCCACCCCCTCTCACCAATTCATCTTGTACCAGCCACCAGAATAAGCCACCAGAATACGCCACCAACAATTGTTCACCACCACTCATCACCGCATTTTTGGAGCCTTCCAACCAAACCCTACCATAAAATCACATCACCCCTTGCACAGGAAAATGAATAACAGAACAATCGTCCAGTAATGAATAATAGAACTGCGGTGATGAGTAATGAATAACAAAACTGCAGTAAAAAATTATACAACATATAAAAAATAAAAATAAAAAAAGAATTCATCCTCATGAGGGTAAAATGAATAACAGAACAGTCGTGCAAACCCAGTTAGAAAGTCTCTGTGTAAACCCAGTTAATAAAACCAATGAAGATTTTTAACAAAAAATCACGTGCAGATGCTCACCTTGAGGAGAAGAAACTCAGGCACCTTCACTAACGAATATGAAGATCTGTAACTGGCTCTCACAACGAATATGTAAAACAAAGGCCTACCACCTCCGTAAATCACAAAAACCACCCAAAATATTGCCCACAAATGTGACAGTAGAAATCATCTAACAACCATGAAAACAAATGTAAGATATGTGAACAAAATGTGACATTTCAGCCTAATACCTAATGTGACACCCCGACTAATTAAATACCGGGTAGCTACTCCTTTATTAAATTAATTCAAAATGCCAAGTTGGTCCAGTTAATAGCATCACTATCGAAAACATTTTAATGATTACTAACCACCTAGTATTTAAAAAGTAAGTTGCCAAATTTTAATTTAAGTCTGATTAACATGCAACAAGTGTAATGAAGAATAATAACACCATTCACCATAAAGAAGTAAATAGAATAACCATCACATAATGTAAGTAAAGTCTGGAGGAAAACTCCTCACTACAAAACCACAACTGAAATAACTAAACTGGATACTGAAACAATACATGCCAAAGTCTGAGAAAACTGTAATGGAAAGATGTCTCTAATAGAAATGGGCAACATGCCCTACAACTGATAGAATACTGAATACGGAATCCAAATGATAGAAGCGTCTAAAAGAAATTCCCTGTAGCTTCCACAAACAGCTACAGCTCGTCACCTGAATGAGTATCCTATGCATGGTGTCCTTGTGGCTGGGCACCTAAAATGGTTTTACAAGAAAAATAGATTTGAAAGCAAACGGGTCAGAGCTCAAATGTGGAGATATTTTAAAAACCTGCAAGTGCTTTAAAAACATTTAAAACATTATATGCAAAGTACATGTTAGGACGTGCACTCACCTGATATTCTCACCTCTCGTCTAACTGTGCACTCCTAACGTAAGTACCCATCTAAAACGACACAAACCACTAGCTAAGTAACATCATATCTAGCTAGACTGTCATAGGTCCTACCCTTATTACTCGGTTCCATTAACATTTTAACGATCTCAGTTAAATAAGTGCTTAACGTAAATTCAGGTTCTCATACAAGAGTAATACAGCTCGTTATAAATTAACCCTCTATGTTATTCCATAGTTACACACAATACTATATAAAAGTTCCCAGTTTATTAAGCGTATATTTCCACAACATAAATATACAATATAAGCACCCCGAGACTAAGCTGCGGTGCACACATACTCTGCTATTCATCCCGGTACATCACGTACATAAGGATCACATATTCCGAATCACTCAGGAATAGTTCAGATAACACAAATCACAAATAGAGGAGGCGAACACAGTCACATCACATGGGTCACGCACATACCTGCGCTCCCACGATCAGCAGACTTATTAACATCCCAATAAGTCCTTCTCTGACCTATGTTCATCGAGGTAACCAGTCTAAATCCGGGCAACACGAGGATTAGAGGGCCCTAAGCGAACGCAAACCTCCCGTGATAGCAAGTATGGTAGGTATGTCATACACACAATTCATATACCAATACTAAGTAGACACACATCTTAGTAATCCCGTAGTTTAATTGTAGTACTATTCTCATTCTAGTACCAATATATAATTTACACACTTTATACAATTTCGGTTCATAATCATACGCGCCATAATTTATTCTCACGTCGTAGTAGACACTCGTGGCTCAACCCAAACAGTCCATTGATTTAAATCACTAGTATATAATTTACTCCTCATAATAACCCAAAAGTCCCAAATCTATCAATACATCATCAAAGGAATGTCATCTCTACCCTCGAACAAGTTTACGGGACTCCCAAAATCAAAACAGGCCAAAAAGGCCTAAACTGCCAGCTCGTTAGAAGTCTCGTTCGAACGAGGCTGTTCGAACGAGATTCCAGTTCGTTCGAACGAACTGTACCTTCTAACGAGATCTCGTTCGAACGAAGTTATCGAACGAAGTTCCCTTTCATTAGAAGCGACTGGTCAACTCGTTAGAAGCTCGTTCGAATGAGCTCGTTCGAACGACCTGGGAAGGTCTTCTAACGAGGGACCAATTTCGGCCCAGATTTTTCCCAATCTCGTTTTTCACCATTTTTACTCCTCAAATCTCCTCTAAAATTAGTCCCAATGATTCTTTTACGGTCTCTAATCAATCCTAAAGATACCATAGTCACATCCTAACACGTTTTAAAGGATTAATTCATCCTAACATTAATCAATTTACAAATCTCTACACTTTTCCTCCAATTATTCAAGCATGAACTCTAAACTTTTAGGTCCTCAATTAGTCCATTCTAAATCCGTTTTTTCTTACATCCAACATATATTAATACCAGAATAATCATCTCTATATGATTCTACATGCAATTTGTTCTCAATATTCAAGTTCTAAATCCAAACAACATGAGTTTTCATTTATCTTCCAAGAACAATTGTAAATCTTCAAATTATCTAACATGGAGGAAGCATTTTCTGAATTAAAAGAAATTAAATCACTTGCCTCGATTGTCTCTGAATTAGGTGTTGATTTTGTAAAGATTTTTATGCAGAATTCCTTCTCCTTCTCTCCCTCTCTAAGCTTGCTTCTTCCAATGGCTATGGTGACTAGGGTTTGTTTATGGAAAGTAATAGAACCTAATTCTAATAACCTACGTAACCTATTGGGTTAACATGGGTTGGTTAGTGGCTTAGTGGGTCAAACCCACATCAGATTTACTTCTCTAACTCTCGTCATTTTTAATTCCTAAAAATACGAAATTACCAAAATACCCTTTATATTGCCGGTATGGCCTAAAAATACCCCGGGACCCAAACTAAACCCCCGGCTAGTGTTTTCTGACTATCTCGACCCTTCCGGACGCGTTGGCGCACTCAAAACGACCATATGATTAATAGAATTTAAATTCACTATTATAATTAAAATAATTATATCCTGACGCGACTGTCACACGCGTCCCAATAAAATGACCAAATTGCCGTATATAAATCTCACGACAAATCTCATAATTCAATATTCATATAACATCATATATACTCAATATAGTCAAATACCAACTCACAACTCGCTAGTATTTTACCCGGATTAATTTCCAATTAATTCTCATTAATTAATTAATCCCAAAAATAAATATAGCCAAAAGTACGGGGTATTTCACCTAAATAAAACAGAGCATAAAGAAACAATTGACTTATACCTTATAGTGGTGTTTTGTTGTCCCGCAACACCAAATATAAGAAAATACCTGAGAAAAAAAAAGTGTTGAAATATACAAAGAAAGAACGCTGCTGAAAAAAGACTCACCGCGGCCGAATCCGGAGGGGGATGAGATGGATTGGGTTTGGAATGGAGAGAGGGGTTTGATTGTTGAATCCATGGAGAGAGAGACTGCTGATGGGAGAGAATAGGGTGTGTTGTGAACAAATGGATAATGGGTATGTGTGCGCGTTGGTGTTCTGTAGAGAGAAATGACAGAAGTTTTGGATAGGGGAATTTACTTTCATACCCATGTTTTTTTTTTAAAGAAGAGGGAAATAAATTAGATTGTGTCAAAAGAGGGGGAAGTCAAAATTTTGAGGGGTAAAAGAAGAAGTGTAAACAAAATCATAATGATGACATCATAGTTCCATCTTATGACATACATAAATTTTGTAACTTATATATATATATATATATATATATATATATATATATATATATATATATATATATATATATATACGTATGATTTAAGTATGCTACCATTTAGTGGAATATAATAATATTTCATATTTTAGTATCGATTAGAAATGGGTTTATAAAAAGGTTTCAAAGATGCCAAAATTGGAGAATATTCATTGAACATTTTTAAGAATATCCATTGGAAGTAATCTATATGATGTCTAACAAGAGTTTTCAAAGTAAGAAATGTGTTCAGTTTTGTTTGAGGATATTTGAGTACAAAAATACATTTTTTCGTATGAATATATAGGTCAATTATGTGTTACATGGATTTCATGGATATAGAGTTCAACTTTTTATGGGTTAAATGTAAAAGTTACTTGCATGTGTGCCAAATGAGTACTATACACGAATTTATGGCACTAATAATTGCATTAAATTATTATACGCTAAAATGATGCTACTTTGTGTTAGGAATGGTTAAGAAACATTGTTTGATGATCAAAAAATGAAAGTTGGCATGATGAATGTTTGTATTGGGGCATAAAATGAGTAAAAATAAAAGTAATGGGTGGAATTAATAATTTTGTAAAGTAGACTTTATTGTTGATAAAGTTAAGAGTTTTTTTCCCAAAAAGTAGTTTATATGTTGGTATTTTTAACAAATTAAAAAATATTCATAAAAAAATGGAAAGTTTCAAGTGGATTTTTTTGGTAAAGGTAAACTTTAAGGTACAAATTAAGTTATTTTACAAAGATATTATACTTGAATGATATTACTCCTTAAATTTGGTGTCATTTCATATTAATAAATGTTGGATTACATTTAAGATTTTTAGACACGAAACTATGATTTTATGCGTAAAAGTATCATTAAAGTCACTCGTTGTAATTTTTGTGTTAGTATGAAAGGAAAAATTTTCAATTGAGTCAATTTGTATGTATTGGCTTAATTTCGGATAAAATATTTTGAGTCATAGGTTAGGCTTTAAGTTTTGACCTTTCAAGCCTATGATGAGTTTGATTCAAGACGTAGTGGCAACGCTTCAGAGATTACATATTGTGGTGTATTTTATGCCACGTTTCATCTTCGTGTTTTCGAGGATCTCTAAGGTATGGATGCATATGAATCTTATTTCTTGGAAAGTTTATTTTTGGGTGTTTGTTTTTTTAAAATTGATTGGAGTTATTTTTATAAGAAAAATATTTTTTATTTAAGTCATCAAAGGACATTAGGGTTTCGTTCAAATGAGAATGGCAATTCGTTCAAACGAACATCAAATGAGGTTTATCTATTTACAGAACCAAACTCGTTTGAAGCTTGTTCGAAGCTAGATCTAACAAGATTGGATATTTGTTCTAATGAGGTTTGATTTCGTGCGAAGGAGATTACTACTTCATTCGAGTGAAGTCTAGTTTTTCTTCAAACACACTTTATCAAAAATTGTCTTTTCTATATAATGGGGACTAGGCACGAGGTTTTAGAAAGACTTTTGGTGAAATTTGTTTCTAATACATATTCAAAATCTTTCAAACCCTAGTTTCACCCAAACACTTTAAAGATCCGAGTTTTAATCTTTATATGGTTTGATATCTTGTTCGTGGGAAACAAGAAGTTTATTCTCTTCATCTTTACTGAGAATCATTTCATATGAAGGGTTATGTATTCGGTTTGTTGTTTCCACAAAGTGGACTCCATGGTGTGGTGCTACGATGAAGAAGTGATGGATTCCGTGTTCATATCCGTAGACAGTTGCTGATATTGGATCGATGGATACGGAGGCATGTGTAGACTCACATATTATAGAAACTTACATGGGAGGACTCATGAGTTACACTGTGGAGGATAAGATGAATATTGATGACGTATCAAAGCTTCTCAAGTCTATGTAGTAAGTCATCCGTCGACTTTTATAATTCCTCATCATAGTGAATTTTTATGGTTGGGTTGTCTGAGGTTTTTCCCGTTATGAGTTTTCCTCGCACATCAGCGTGTTGTGTTTGATTTATTTATTTTATCTGCTATCACCTAAATTCATATTTTAAGTTTAGATAAAATTGGGTAAATCTTTTTATTCTTACTACTTCGTTTAAACTGGTGCAAAGTTTTACTTAGGTTATAAAGTTTAAAGTTTATATATTTAATTAAAAAAACTAAAAATTAACTTTTTTTTAGACCACCCCTTCGTACTATCTTATGGACTTCAAATTGGTATCCGAGCTAGAACACTTAGTTATCATGTTTAAATTTGTGTTTAGGCATGGATTTTAGTGGGGGGGTTTTCGGAGGGTCATTCAGTTTCTAGGGAAACGATGTTTGATGGGTCTAATTACCCATACTGGAAAATACATATGAAATCAGCACTTAAGGCGATAGATGATCAGGTATGATAAGTGGTACTTAATGCTGAGTCTCCACTTACCACCTTAGTTCTGAAACTAGTATTCCGAAACGAGTAGAATTATGGAGTAAGGATGAAAATGAGTTAGAAAATAACAACTCGGTGGGTTAAATGCTATGTTTTGTTCAGTCACACCAGAGGAGTTTGTCCATATTAGGACATGTGAAACGTCTAAAGAGGAATGGGACATAGTTCAACTCACCCATGAAGGAACTAGTGTTGTTAAGTCTTTAAAACTCTAAAACCTCAACAATCAGTTTAAAACCATTAAGATAAAGAAGACTGAAACCTTTGATGAGTTCAATGCTAAACTCTCAAATATCACAAACTCTTCTTGTAAGTTAGGAGAGTAAATATATGAAAACCGAGTAACCAAGAAAATTTTAAAGTCCTTGCCTAAAAGATTTAATTCTTATGTGATAGTTATGAATTCTTGGGTACTTTGTAATCTACAAAACTCGAACATCTTGTAGATGAACTTAAACTTATGAGCTCGACATTTTTCCCTCCATAACGAAGAAGAAAGATAAGGGCATTTCTTTAAAGGTCAGAAAGGAGGAAAAATTATTTCATATGATGAGCCTGACATCGATTCTGATGATATGGCCATGTTTGAGAAGAAATATAAAAAATTTCTCAATTTTTATAAAACAATTGAAAGATGCTAAGAAGTTTGAGAAAAATAGGTATAACAAGGCCGATCAATTCTCTAAAATTTTTAATGATAATTTTAAGAGGGATGGATCATAATGATGCTTTGGTTATCAGGGTTATGGACATAGGTCAACTGAGTGTCCAATTAAAATAAGGAAGGAGGTCAAGAAACCTAATGTGTATAATGCACCCTCAGTGATAGTGATTCGAAAGAGGAACCCAATTCCCCCATGGAGAATAACTACATCGCATTTGTGGCTAGTCATGAGAGAATAAATGAAAAATCTTCCCATGAGCATAATTTTAAGCATGTCACTTCTGAGTCCATTATTTTTATTCCCCAAGTGAGTGATGGTGAAGTTAGTGTAGTTGAGGAGTAAGAAGAGGAGGAAGACTCTAAGTTCCCTTTAATGAGTTGTATGTAGAAACGTTAAAAGTGAAAAGAAAAATTGGTATTAGAAGCTAAGTTGAAAGGGCACGCCGTAGGAGATAATAATGCTAAATTGATTGAGGATGTTAGTTCACATGAGAGTAGTCTTCAGGAGAAGCTCGAGTTTATTGAGGTCGAGAAAGATAGTCTGTATGGTTTATTGGGATAGTCTTGATGGTTTAATGGAGTATTTGAAGAAAGAGCTTCTTGAGTTTTAAGAGTCTAAGTATTTACTCGCGTCTAGGATAGTGGGTCTAGTAGAGAGATTGAGAGACTCGAGTCATGTCAAATTTGATTTTGAAACTAGATCAAAAAAGTTAGATAAAATGTTAGGCATAGTCCAAATCAAAGATGATAAGTATGGGATTGGCTTTAAGGATCAATATGCTTCTACTACTAAAGATAAGACCAGGCTTCTGAGATAGTCAATTATTGCTAAGAATATTAGAAAAGGTAAACCCTTAGGTAATGTTTCTTGTTGTGTCTACATATGCACACATTGCGGTAGGAAAGGCCACCGTAGGCACTTTTGCTTTGATTTTAAAAACGAGCTAAGAAACTCTAAGTCGATAGTCACCAAGGTTTCCAAAATCCTATATCTTGACGTTACAACTACGTGGGTTAGGATATTAGATTTGGATGCTTTACGGGTTGGACTTGCAGATTCTCATTTGCTGGAATATGATACTTCACATGTTATACCTAATGGTTGATTGTGTTTGCATGTTCGTATACATTAGATTTTATACTCCATGTTATATATGTTTGCAAGTTGTATGTGGTTTAAGTCTGTTGTATTTTGATTTTTCATTTATTGGGTCTTATTGAAAAAGATTAAAAAAAATTGTTTGTCTTTTGAGTGTTTTTTTAAAATTTGTATAAATTTAAAAAATATTTAAAAACTCAATAAGATTTTTGATTTATTTGTAATTTAGTTTTACACATTTTGTGTGGCATATTAGTGTGTGTGAATCCACTTCATTTTATATTTTCATGTGCCTAGGAAATTTGATTATGAATTTCAATGCTTAGATTGTTCTTAATCATAATTGCATGGAGTTATTCGACTTTGATTTGCTTGATGGATTCGCTTTGTATATGCCTCCACACATACAAGCACGAGCTCTTTTAAATTTTAAATTCACATGTTATATTTGAGCTAAGTGAGATATTCTCCCATCAATATTGTCATCTACATATATGTTAACTATGGGTAATTTGTGTATGTAAGAATCATTGCCCAGAGTGTGTTGGTTTTATTAAAAACATGAAGGTGCACGAAAAAGGGCTATGGAATGAGCAAATTTCCTTTGCGAAAAAGCCATCGTTGTAAAGAGCCTAAAAATGAGAGTAAAAAATAGAAAGATTAAAGGCCAACATGTTTATTTGTTTCGTTTTCAATAATGGTATCTTTAAAAGAATTGAGTGAAAAATATAATATATGTTTAGATTTTGAGGGTGTTATAGTTAAAAAATAATGGGTTTTCACAATGAATTCTTGTTAATCTTTTCATGTCATGATGCTATTGATTTGTAGAATAACCAAAATTCTAGGCCTGTGTGCATTGTGCTTGTTTGTTCATAGAGTTCACTTTATCTATCACTTGAGTCTAAATCTTAGTTTGATAAAGTTTTGTAGTCAAATAGAACTCCTAGGACATTTTTAAGTGATTGGATCATAATTCATTTTTTTAGTTCACGCCCATTCATTCCATCCCACATGTTTAGACACGTCGATACCTTGCTAGTGTGTAAAGTTGTGTGTTTTGTGTAGTTTTGTGATTGTTTATACCTATATATATGTGCATGCGTGTCATTGGCGTATTTTTCATATTTACATATATGGGATCATTTTGTTTTGAGTCTTTTTGTTTGCATTTAATCTATTTTTTTCCATGTGTTTTATCTTTAGATAAAATTGGCATGCTTATGATCATAATGGAATCTCTTGTTGCTTGTTTTCATTGGTATCTCATGATTTATTGTGTATTCAAGTATATAAGTATGTATCTTATTTGCATCAATATTGTTATTAATCGATTATTGGTTGGATTATTTGTGCTTACGTTTCCATGTTGTGTTTTGGTTCTCTTTACAAAATTTCATGATATTATTCATTACTTCTTAACTTCTCTTGGTATTACATGTTCTAAAATTTAGGGGGAGATATGGTTTATGGGGGAGAAATAGTTTTATGCATTTTTTATTTCTCTAATCCTGAACAAAAAGGAGGAGAAATCATATCTTTCACTTTAGCTTTAGGAGGAGATCTTTATCTTGGGGAGACATATTACTTGGATGATGATTCTTAGAAATATTGGGAGTTTATTCTTATGCATATTTTATACTTATTATATTCTCTTTCCATTTGAAGGTGCGTTTAAGCATGATGGTTTATAATATACGCCAATGTTTATAAGCAGTCAAAGATACTCAGAGTATGTGTCTATCGAGCGACTGTACCTTTTCCTTTTAAAGTTAGGGATTGAGTCTTTTAGAGAGTTTGACTACCCATATGAGTTTTTGTTTTGGTTTTATCCCGAAATGGCCAAAGAGGGAGGTTTGTAAGGACAAATTTCCAATTGAATCAATTTTTATGTATTGGTTTAATTCCGGATAAAACATTATGAGTCATAGGTTGGACTTTGAGTTGTTGACTTTTTAAGCCTATAACGTGCCTGATTGAAGACGTAGAGGCAAAGTTTAAGAGATTATAGATTGTGTCGTGTTTCGTACTACATTTCATCTTCATGCTTTTTCAAGTCTCTCAGGTATGGATGCATACGAATTTTTATCCTTTGAAATTTTATTTTTCGGTGTTTATTTTTACAAAATTGTTTGGAGCTATTTTTTAAGGAAAAATATTTTTTGTTTTTAAAGGCATTTGAACAACATTAGGATTTTGTTCAAATGAGAACGGCAGATCGTTCGAATGAACATCAAACAAGGTTTATCATTTTATACAACCAAACTGGTTTAAAGCTCATTCTGAGATAGATCGAATGAAATTGGATGTTTCAGTCGAACGAAGTCTAGTTTTCGTTCGAGTAAAGTTTCTCAAAAATTGTGCTCACTCAAGAATCTTGTTTTCTATTTAAAAGGGACCAGGCACTAGTTTTTAGAGAGACTTTTGGCAAAATTTATTTTCCAATACATATCCTAAAGCTTCAAAACCCTAGTTTCACCCAACCACTTTAAAGATCCAAGTTTCAATCTTTATATGGTTCGAGATTTTTTGTGGGCACTAAGAAGTTTATTCTCTTCATCTTTATTGAGAATCGCCTCGTCTTGAGGATGTCGTATTCAGTTTGATTTTTACACAAAATGGACTCTATGGTGTGGTGTTTTGGTGAATAAGCGGTGGATTATGCGTTCAAATTCGTAGACGGTTACTGTACCTGGATCGGTGGATATCGACACATTGTGGAAAATTGTGAGAGTTAGCTCCTGCATTACACTATGGGTAAAATGCTAAATATATCAAAGACGCATCAAGGCTTGCGAGGGAAGGAAGTATGCGTAATAAGTCATCTGTCGACTTTTGTGATTCCTCATTATAGTGAATTTGTGTGGTTAGGTCTTCTGAGATTTTTCCTGTTGTCGATTTTCTTCATACATCGGCGTGTTATGTTTGATTTATTTATTTTATCTTTTATCACCTACATACATGTTTTAGGTTAAGATAAAATTGGGTAAATCGTTTTATCAACACAACTTGGTTTAAAAATGGTGCAAACTTTTACTTGGGTTAATCTGATTAAAGTTTATATATTTAATTTTAAAAAAGTAAAAATTTACTTTTGTTGTTCGGACCATCTCTCCATAGTGCCTTTAGGGACTTCAAAATATTTTCATGATATTTTTAGACTAAATAAAGTGACTTTAAAGTGAAAGAAATTATAAAATGTTGTTAAGCATTTTTAAGGGGAATAAATTGAAGTGTAGTAAAATGGGTTTAAGTGATAATTTTTGAATATTTGATGATTAAAGTGTAGTTAAGCTTGAAGAGGGGAAATTTACATAATGAACCCTAGAGGATGAAATTGTAATGTTTGCCCAAAACATTTTGATTATGTGAAAAAAGGACTTTGTTATACAAGACTTTAAATGAACACTAATTGGTGAAATGGTCCTTAACCTTGGAAATGGAATAAAGTTGGAAAAGCAAAGATATTAGTAATACATCAAAGATGAGTCATAAGGGTTGTTAATGTAAAAAAATTAGATTTGACCTAATTATTTTAATCACGGATAAAAATAATAATGAAATAATAGACAATAGATTTTTAAAGTGGTTCAGCCTTGCAAGAATGGCCTATGTCCATTGTTTTTGTTATTGCTGACTGTTTGTTTGGAATTCTCGTGGAATGGTTTGCTCAAGAAATTTCGGTCCCCCTCCAATGAGGAGGTTAAAATGTATTTATAGCCTTGAGGCTGTACAAATGAAAGGACAATGCGATGTTATCTAGTAGACCTATACATCTGTATGATAATAAATGAGCATTTAATGCGCAGTCGTCGCCTGATTATCCTGATTAGAGTGCTATGTTGCACGGACCGCCTAAGTAGCTCGGACCGCTTAAGATTCTCGAACCGCCTAAGTAGCTCGACACGCTTGAGCTACTCGGACCGCCTAAGTAGCTCGACATGCTTGAGCTGCTCGGGGCCCCTGAGTTCCTCGTGGCTTCTTAGTTGCTCGGTGATCTTGAGTTGTTCGATAGAAGTATACATATTTTCTACGTTGGCAGACACGTGTCTGTAAGTGAGTGGTCCATGTCAGCAGACTAAATTTGGTATCAACAGAAGCCCCCAATGTTTCGTAGTTTGATGATGAAGAAAAGTAAGGAACATTCTGCTGCTTAGATTTTCGGTTTGTATGAATTTTAGGCAAACTTTCATTGTATATAGCTCCTTTTTTGAGTGCATACTATCAGGCTTTTAAAGTATTTTGAATTTACATAACCGCTTCAATTTTTGTGCCCTTTTTCTTCTTTTTAGTCGCCGGATACACAAACGTCCGCCTTGGTAATCATTGCTTTTCTCTATTCCCGAGGTAAAGTATTTAAACGCTGCAGAAATCCTATCGTCTTTCACTTTTCAAACCTATGTCTTCGAACTTTTCATTTCTTCTCTATCTTGTGCGTTCGTTTCTTCCATTGTTCGTTGTCAACTGGTTCACTCTTCTCCTATAAGCTCTTGTTCCTTCTTTTTTACTTATTTTGTTCATAATGGTTTACACTGTTGAATCTCTTGACAAATTTCATTCTGAATTTTCAATTCCTTCATGGGTCATATTAGAAGAACTTTCTAAACCTTCTGACTATTTTTCTTTGGCTGAGGGACATTGGTTCCCAAGTCTCTTTGTGGCCGAATGTGGCTTTTCTTTTCCTCCAAATCCTTTGTGTTTGGAGTTCTGTCAATATTTTGACGTTGTACCTATAAAATAGCGCCAAATACCTGGAGAATAGTTAATGGAGTTCATAGGTTGAACCAACTTCATGGAACCCGCTTAGGGATTCCAGAGATTATGAATTGCTACATATGGGTTGTCAGCGATAGTACTTTTTATTTAAAAACTAGGTTTTTGAATATGGCGTTAGTTGCCAATCTTCCTGATGCCAACAGGGATTATTTTGAACATGGAGTGGTAATGAAAAATTGGCAAGACCCTCCATTAAATGGAGATGATGTATACCAAGGTCCTAGATGTCCTCCTTATGGCAATGAGATAGGTTGTTTTTATTTTTTGAAATCTTGCTTTCTTTGTATTTGATAAAATGTATCACTGACATTTAATTTTTGATTATTTGCAGCTGACAACAAAAGAAAATCTCCCAAAGAAATTTATGTTAATTTAAAGCATTTGAAACTTATCTAGAGTTTGCACCAAGTTGTGGCTGAGGAACACATTAGATCTGCTTCTTATTTATTGCAGTACAAGAGCTATACTTCATCCTTTACTGCTCGTGTAGTGGTGGTTGACATTGACCAAGTACCAGCTGCTGATACTAGTGTGGAAGGTTCTTCTTCAGAGTCAAATATTCCTATTGGTGACATAATGAAGATAAGGAGAGCTCCTTCCTTTTTCGATAAGTCTGATTCTCCTGATGTGGAGGCAAAGAGAAGTAAAAAAGATGTCCCAGAAGAGGGGATAAAGACTGTAGAGATACCCCCTTCTGATGCTATCAAGAAATTTAGCGAGAACCCCTTGTGGCTCCGAGAAAGATTGTTGAAAAGCCCCCTGTGGTCCCAAGCAAGATTGTTGCTATCACTCCTCCTAGTGAGGTTATTGTCATATCACCAGCTAAGACAACGTCCTTAGTTCAGAATGTTCATGTTCCTCCAAGGAGGTTAAAGAAAAATTCTTCTGAGAGACTTGCTGAGCCAGTCTCTCAATCATTAACTGTTGAAGGTGGTTGATTAGGCACATATTCTTCACATTTATCCCCTTAATTTCGGTACTTTTATGATCAGGTGCAGTGTAAATAGCTTGGATTTGTCTTGTATTTATGCTACTAACCTATTTTGGAAAGTATTTCTTGTTTTGTATATTTCTCATGTGTTTTACAGGTATTTCATGCAAGTTAGTGCGAAAGAGAACGCAAAACAGTGAAAGAAACCAAGAAATGGAGTGTTGAAGGGCATTTTCGTAATTTTTCAGCCTTAGTCCGGAGGTGGGGCCAACTAGAAAGTTGAATATCTCTAAATTACAAGAACACTGGAAAAAACGACACCTCAATCAGAGCTACGGTGAAGAAGTTACGATATTTTGAAGTTGCGCAATAATGAAGAGAAATGGACCGGTTCGGTCATGCGAAATCCTGGCATTTATTACGCAGATTTTGAGGTGATTAGTTGGTGAAAACTTGCACAACAAGAAATTTTAGCTGTCAAATTCGTGCTACTTGGTGCTATAAAATTTAGAGAGAGAAAGTCAGATTTTAGAGAGTCTTTTTAGTTTTCTTTGGTAGAAATTTTCATAAACCCTAGTTTTTGAAGTTTGTCTACTATTCAAGATTCAAAGTTATATTAAAGATTCATCATTCATCCATTGCAAGTAATTTTAATTTATTGTTTTTACTGCTTTCCTAGTTAGTTTAATTAATTGTTGATTTCTAGTTTTCCATTCCCAATTCAAGTCATGTTCTCAATTTTCTAGAGTTAGTTATGAATTCCTACACTTTAATTTGTAAGTGTTATTTTTATTTCATCATGTTAAGCTAAGTTTTTAAAGGTTGGGATGCATGAACCCATCCCAATGTAAATTACTTATGTAGAAAATATAATTTAAATTAAAAATTTGAAAGAGTCGTGCGAGACAATTTTACAACCATTGTAGATCTTTTAATCTCTCTTACCCTAGGTACTTGGGATGTTTAAGAATATGATGTGCGTAAAATTATTTATCACCGCTTTATATTTACCTTTGATTTCATATGGTGCGGGATTGATCCTCATATATGTAATGCTTAGGATCTATAAAGACTGGATTCATTCAGAATTATAATTAACAATTCTAGGTTTCTATACGGTAAATTACTAGGGTTAGGGGGATTGTATTCCAACCTACTTTCTCATTCATCTTAATTAATTTAACTTCTTTATTTACTTATTTTTTCCCTTTTCAACCATCATCATCTTTTTCATTTTTTCTTTAGAAGTAATAATAAATCAATTAAATTCTATCAACTATTCCATGTGGATTCGATACCCAGACTCGCCACTATACTCCTTAAGAAGTGTAGTTACAAGTTTAGGTTTTTTTTGTATTGAGATTGGAAGTTGATAACAACGGCTAGCGTATTACATGGACGCTCGGTTTTTCCACTCGATCAGTGGTGTTTCAACTTTTATTCCCCCGAGCACCGCTGTGGGCTTAGTAAAATCTTGGACTATCCCAGAGGTCCCTGACATTGAAAATTCTCTCACTCGTGAGAGAGTTATTGCTCTAGCTGCTTAACATATTGCCTCAGTAAGTATTATTGATCTGAGCCTTTTATTTTTTTAATGTTATGTTCATACATTGACTTAGAGTTAATTCTTTTCTCAGCTGGTAACGTGTTTCAACAGCATTGTAAAAAGGGATGAAGCCATCAGGGCCTCCAGTTCCTCGGATGGAGTGGAAAAGGCTTTTACTGGATTAACCCACTCTTTGAAAGACTCTCATCAGAAGTATGAAGAAAATAAAGTTTCTTGGGAGAAGCAGGTTAAGTCCGTTGAGCAAGAGAGAGATCGAGCTGTGGAAGCCTCCAAGGAATTGGAGAAGAAATTGAAAGAGTTTGAGAAAAATAATAAAGAGCTTGAGGAGAAGCTCAAGAATGCTGAAGATCTTGAGAACAAGCTCAAAACTGCTGAAGAGGAAGTTGGTAGACTTCATGATGTTGATCGCCAAAAACAGGAGGTGGAAGGGAAATTGACGGCTGTCGAGGAACTTCTTATTGAGAGGACTTCCTCGGAGAAGGTAAAAAGAAGAAATGATGTTAAAAAGTCCTTTAGCGCTAGTTGGGACAAAGGCTGGAACAAAGGTCTGGCTTCCATGTCCTCTCAAATGGAGTTTTCCAGCCTTAAATATTTCAGGGATCGATGGGTTGCAGCTCTGCAGGAGCTAAAAATCGCTAAGAATTCTGAACTGTTCTAGCGACACACTCATGGACCTCCTCCCTCTCCTGAAGAAGAAGAAGAAGAGGATGAAGCTTCCTCAGAAGAATCTTTCATGATAATTGGGGACCAGGTCCCTGCGGTTGAACCTTGCTCTGAGCAGCCCCAACCAGCAAACACTTCTGTCGAGCAGCTTTCATTGCCCTCCGAGCAACCAACCTCTTCGTCCAAGCCTTCGGAGGAAGTCTTAGGAAGCAAGGAGAAGGTGTAGAGTTGTTCGGATAATTCTTTTGCTTTTTTATTGAATGTAATTTTGGACTATGTACTTCTTTTGTGATGAAATAAAATAATTTGAACTTTGGTCGTTCGGCTT